>JARFXV010000964.1:0-167681 GCA_031761425.1 Cosmopolites sordidus
TAAAATGAAAAACATTGTCGTTTTAAATAATAGTTATAAAATGACAAAATCAATTGTGACATCATTAAATGTTTGGAAAGTCCAGAAAGATGCCTGATATATTTTTTTTCGTTTTATCGTATTTGATGGCGTCGTATAGGAAAGATCGTGTTCAATATATTTAACAATCATATCAACTGGATTTTCAAACCAAATACTCTTTAATTTAAACAAATCAAAAATTGAAACAAATAAAATTGCTGTATGTAATCTACCACCACATCCTCAAAAATGAAAATAAAACTGAAGCTGAACTTTTTAACCAGAAGGGATTTGAATCGAAATATTTGAGGAATTTTGTAGTGGATAATCAGTTTAAGGCTCATAACAGGTCCTAAATATATTTTGCTTGGAATATGATGGCCAGCAGGAGAGTACAAGGCTGGGTGTTTTGCCCAAAAGAAAATGCTAGCTACAGGCTATGAATACAAAGTAATCCTCTATGTACTGTTTATTGATTTTAAACAAGCCTACCACAATAGGATAAAAAGAAATGAACTGTCGAAAGTGATGAATAATTTGGGAATACCAAGTAAATAGTCAATTTTTACCCATTACCTACCATATTATTCAACTTAAAACTTGAAGAAATTGTTAGAAAAGGGGGGATCAAAAAGGAAAGAAGGATCTTGGTATCCATCAATGCGTGGCTTTTGCGGATGATGTGGTCTTAATAGCAATATCAGAAAAATAATTAATAAGAATGTCCAAAAAGATAGAGGAAAAGGTAAAGAAGTAGGTTTAAAAATTAATATGGGAAAGACCAAATATATAATGGAATATATAAACAATACAGTAAAGAGTGAGCTGAGAATAACAAGTAATAGACTGACATTTACACTTTTTTTACACTTACAGTTTGTATAATTAGGAGTGCAAATCAAAGAAACCAGCGGTAAGAATCAGGAAATAAAAAGCAAGAGTTGTAAAAGGAAACCATAAATATGCAGCATTGAGATCACCACTAAAATCAAAATTGATGTCCAGAACTATTAAAATAAGGATATACAGGACAACTTAAAGCAAGAGTAACATATGTACGTGATACATGTGTATTAAAACAATTATTATAACAATCGGAAAGAGATGAGAGGGAATGGTTTATGGTGGAATAAGAACAGAAGAAGGTTGGAAAAGGAAAACAAAGAAATAGTAGAATTATACAGAATAATATAGAAATCTTAAAAAACACATAGAGATTGCAAGGGGAGAGAATAACAAAGATGGTCCTGTACAGAAAACCAATAAGCAAAAGAAGACCACAGAAAGAAGAAGACCACAGAAAATATGGACAGAGAAAGTGCAAGATGATTTGAGAGCGATTGGATTTGGAGATTGGAGCATCAGAACAACAAATTGAGAAGAATGGAGGAAAACTGTAATTAAAAACTTACGAAAGTTTATGTAATAGTTATGTAAAAATAAGATTTTAACATTGTACATACATTAAAAACAAAACAAATCTAATTGTAACTGAAACACTAATAGGTGTTCTTTGCTCCCCCTAGGAGCTAAATGGACAATTATATTAAGACCAGGCTTTTGTATTCAACATACACAAAACTAAGATAATTTTTTACTGAGAAAGCGAAGAAAAGTATTCAATTCATTCAGGTTCAACTATGTAGATTATTAAATAACAAAAACACCTATAGTTAAAATGAAATGAAAAGGATCGAGTTTTCCATAGCCACGACTTTAAGTAAAACCAAATGTTCAGTGTATAAAGTTGTTATGCCAACATTAATACTGTCAACTACCATGGGAAGTGTGCTCCATTCACCTTTTCTTAGCTAGAACAATTCTTCAATTGGAATTCTTCAAGATTCTTCTGTTGGAACCTTTGGTCTGAAACACTGAACTCAAAGAGATTTTCACCAAATCAACTCTCAATTCTTCAATTTCAATTCTATTGATTCAAGATTGAAGCTTCTCCTGATGATACTAATATGGTTAGCGAAACGCGCGTCGAGAACACCATCGTCACTACATCGCAAACAACAAAATTATTTCGACAATGTAGGTAAGACAGCCAGACTGTCGCAAGTAACGCATATAGTAGACGATATCCTATAAACAGAGTGTATAGATCATTTTAAATATTAGAGAGACATTTTCAAAAGAATAGAAGCACTGAAAATATAATTTTCAATGAAATATGATCTTTATAGCCATACCATAACATACCTTAACTGTGAAACCCGAGTACATACAGGTAACACATTAAAAATCTATCAAATCTTAATTTCAACATAGGTGTTCAATCAAAGCCATGATGTAAAATTGTCAAACCATTAGCCCAAACAGGGCAACTGAAATAGTTGGAGTATATTAAAGGTATAGATGCTAAAAAGGTATAGATGCCTTCCTACAAAATATTTGTTATATGTAACAAACCCAACCAAGGGGCATTCTGCTTATAATATCTGATTAGATTGAATCATCCCCTGTTGATGCTAACGCGATTAAAAACAAGTAATTTGGTGTTTAATGGAAAATCTCTGCGTTTAGTTTTAGATAGATTATAATGAGAAATTCTCTAAAAAAAACTATTTTACGAATACAGAAATATTAAAGTATACTGATAATAAGCATACTAATATATTAACATATTATTTATTCTTTGTTTAACGATCCATGACAAAACTTATAGGAAGCACATATTTATCACAAAAATATATATGTATGATACTACTGCTATTTTGTAGATAGCAAAATAAATGTAAATGCAATATTTGAAAGTAAAAAATGAATTATAAAGAACTAACCTTTGTTAGTATCAGATTCAATATCTCTCTTCTTTTCATTGCTTTCTTTTAAATTTTTGTCTCTTGCTAATGCACTGGCCCTTATGTTCTGACCATACTTAAAACCCCATACTGTTTGTTTATGATGCATTATTAATAATTCTTGAAAGGGTAGTTTAGTGCTTTCAGCATAATTTTCTTCCTCCAGTCTGTTAAGCAACTCTGTATTTTCTGAATCACTAGGGCTACTTTTAGAAGTGCAATCAACATCTTTTGATACTGCCCTTTGATTGTTCTGGCCTTTTGTTTTTCCATTCATTTTTAAATTAAATTTTAATAAAGCTGATTTAACTAGTAAGTTTGATTCTGAAAAAAAAGCAATTATAATCATTATTGTTTCTAATATATTTAATTACTTGTAATCCCTAATGTGGATAATTAGAATTAATACTGTTAATAAAACAACCTGTGAGCATACAAAGCAATTATCCAAATTCATTTTAAGATGAATAAAAAAACTTTACTAAATTTCAATTTGCTCTTGTATTATTTTAAAACCACTTTTATAAATACAAAACAGAGATGATTTCTAAACAATGTTATAATATAAACAACCCTCTGATATGTTTAATTTACCTTCTCAAAACTAGACCATATTTATTACAACAATTTCAATCAAAACATTTTCAAAAATATATCTGCTTACATAAGTAAAATTAAATGACCTCATTTTGATCTTTAAATTTTAAAAAGCTACACTGCCAGCCAGAAAATCTATAAAAGAACCTTAATTCGATGCGTATTTATTTTTTAGATATTGAACTAAGTATTAAACTTTCACAATAAACAAAAAGTAACAGTAGCAAGTCAAGTTAAAGGTCATTGCACGTTGTACAGTCCTTTTAAATATGGACATTTAAATTTTAAATCACACTTATATATTTTATGAAACTGATAAGATACGAAATTAAAAACGTTCTTGTTTAAATACTGAGCAATAATTGTTTTAAAAGTCTAAGATAATGATGGAAAAATGGTCCCATTCGAAACCCAATCTTTCAGGCTTAATATATATATTTTTAAGTGCATTTAGAAAACCGGTGAGAAGCTTATACTGACGATTGTAAATCTAAAAAGCAGAATATGCAAATGGGAATTGAAAAACTTTTAGACAGGACCATATTTTTGTCTAAAAGTATGACTATACCACACCTCATTGTGCACATAACCCTCAAATTTGTAGTGCAAATATTTAAAAAATGATAAACCCCATTTACATAAATGATTCCTTAATAGAAGCACAAACGTCGAGAGAATATAATTCCAATGCTCGTTAAAAACTTACCACCCAACTGACGATCTCAAAGAGCCATTAATATCGACCACACGGTTTCCGAAACGATACCCACTTTTCTATTGATTATATCTCTTGAAATATATCTCAAAACACTTATTGTTTTTACGAAATGAATCTTGAATATATTTTTCAGTTTTGAATGACCCAAGCACAATTTTCTGCTACGTAGAACATCTACATAACCAACTAAAAATACCCTAGCACCCTGTTTTTATCCCGCCAAGTGAGGAAAATGGTTAAACTTTAGGCGGGCAAAGCTCTGTCTGCCTGTGCACAGCCAACTTCAGGGGAGACTTTAAAAGCTCTTTTTTGATGTAAATTCGGCAAATTATTGAATTATCAATCTCCTCTGAACTCAAGTTTTCAGTTAAAATCAATAAATAACAATCCACAAGGGATTATTAATAATTAAAGTCCCATTATTAAGCCGCGAATTCAGGTGAACTTTGGGTTGCCTATTTAAATCAAACGTAAAATGATCAATCACAACAAATATTCTGCCTTTAAAAAAGGCACAAATCAATAAAAAATTTTAGATTTTATAGATTATTATCTTCGCTTCACTTCTTCTGAATAATCCCACAGTTATAAATTCTAGTGTTTCATTTATATTTTTACTAAAATCTTTGAATTTCTAACACAATATTTTTACTCCTATCACCTGTTGGTGCAGCTGACAGTCAAAACATATCTGAAGTTAGCCTAGCAATCACCTGACACTTGAACAGTTGAGCGGGAATCTCGTTTTACGTCATTCAGTGATGTCAGCAGGGGACATTTAACTGCATTCCAGGCCCATTTTTGCAACGTTGGCATTTAATTCTATAATTATCATAATACTCACCGGCGGGAAATATCACATTTGAAATTGATGAATCGTTTATGGTAAAATTCCGTAATTCTTAAACTAGAACAGTGTTTGACTTTTTGCAAACATGAATTATAAATAATTGAAGGCATTAAAATTGAAAACAATCCAGTATTTTAAAACAAGGTTAATGACCTTATTTTGGAAGGACTTATATAAGATGAATTATTTCGTCAGAAAAACGTATGCTAAGTATGTAAAAATCATTCAAATATGCGCTTATGCAGGGCATAATAAGGTTACAAGAGGATACAACAGTTCATATTTATTCATCTTATCAAAAATGTATTATTAGATAAATATTACTATTCATGATAAAATGTTTCCATAGCTTTTTACATTCACATTTGAAATGTTATAGAGTCCTACAATAAACATATTTGAAATTTTTTGTTTCTTATATTGTTAATTAAAAAAATGAATTAAATAATTAAGATGTCACCGAGTTTAAGACTTATCAATGTTATGATATAAAAAGATGCCATTGGTCAGATTTGGCATTATGAAGTCAAGCTGCACTTTCTTATACATAATTTGAAATTCCTGAGACATATATGAAAGAAAAAGTACTACCAGACAAAAGTTTGAATGATAAGCAAAGTATCACAGGTTTTTCAGATTTAACCAGATTACACTTTGAGATCAACAACTGTTTAATTAAACTTTAGGTAAAGCTTAATAAACAGTTATTACAAATTATATTTAATTGAGATAGCCCATACTTGATGGAAAATCATTTTAAATAAAAGAGCTGAGACATTTAAATTTCCACTATATTGATAAATTGCATAAGTTCGTTTATTTCTTATTATAAAGTATGGATATAAGAAAAAATGAACAATACAAAGTTATCCTTATATTAAATACAGGGTTTTTATTATATAATTTAGTAAAATATTCTGTACATTGCTCTCCTATTTCCTGTTTCTTATAATTTAATATATTTCTGATTTAAACTCATATATTCCAACAGATTGTTGAATTTTTTCATCATATTCTACCCATTCTTTTTCAGTCAAATCTAAATCATTAAACACCTTTCCACTTTCTTCAATTTTAACAATCCATCCTTGCCCTGGCTGAAATTCTATTGGTTCAATTCCTCGACAGTCAAATGAAACAATAGCTTTAAATTTTTCAGAATCGTTGTTGTTGTAAGGTGCTACAATTAAAACTAGAATTAATCAGAAACTAAATTCATTATGTTATCATAAAAAAGTTAACATATTAAAGTACATATCAATTACGACCTATTTCGGCTATTACTTTCCTTACTGTTATGATTTTATTAATGATAAGTTTAGCAAATCTTGATACCATTAGTTCCTGGAATAATATCAAGGCTGTTTTCTCGACCACACATTTTGCATTTTGCAATATAGTTATTCTCTGATCGACCCGTTTTGCCTGGAAATTTCTCTGATTCTGTTACATCGTGCCATTTATCTGATATCTCTCCGCAACCGGTACACTTCAGTTTTAAAGAAAATGAGAACTCTGGATGGTTTGTTTTTAGTTCCTTGACATTTTCTAGTTGGGCTTTAATTTTCAATTGTATAGTTTTTCCCATTTGGGAGTGTTTGCTTAATTGCTCAAAGAAATATTAGATTTTCAGGATATATTTACTTATTTTCTAAGGTTAACCAGCTATTCTTCTTCCTCTATTCTGGTTTTTTTTAAGGGAAAGTTAGGGTTTTGCTGGTTGCAGAAGGTATTATATTATGCTACTTTTAAATTCAAATAATTGGCGGGGTTTTAGCCGATAAAAATCCAGCACCGTTAAAGAGCACACGTTGTCAAGCGCTGAGGGTGTCTTTTAAAAGATTTCCTCATAAACATATCATAACAGAAAAAAAATCAATTATAACATAACCTCTTATTCCATAATAATTTTCATCTATTTTCTATTGTATATATTGTTGTAAGGCGACCATTTGGACGATGTATTATTCTATACATAACATATATATTCCATTTTTTTTTACTTTATAAATGAATTCGATTATAGGTTTATTTAAGTTTCTTGTTTTTTATATATAAAAAAATCTTGGCGGCTCTAAATGTGAGGAGAAGGTAATGGTGAGGTGTAAAGCTAATCTAATTACCTTTTAGATAGTTATACCACGTGTGGCGGTTAATAATCCTTACGTTTTTCTTAAATTTTTTAGAGGGAGATTGAGGTTGATTGAGGGAGGGAAATTTTTTAGAGGGAGATTGAGGGAGAACTGATGGTATTGAAACGTTTAATTTGGGAGTAAGGTACAAAATGGTTTATTTATAAGCGCCATTGCTAGCTGCACACTTGTCTCATCTCGCCGGCAATTTGTGAATGTCCTCCCAGAAAAATTATATATCTTTTGAGGTGGTCTAGTCATCAAGATATTTTTCGACATCTCCGTAATTGTTGAAGTGTTTCATGGAAAGTGCGTGAGACATAGATGAAAACAAGTGGTAGTCGGCAGTTGCCAAGTCTGGTGAGTAGGGCGGGTAGGGCAAGAGTTTCCAGTCAAATGCAGAAATAGTGTCTCTGACCGGTTTCGATGCGTGTGATGGGGCGTTGTCGTGATGTAAAACCACTTTTTTGTGTCTTGTAGTCCATTCTGATAGATTTTTGATCAATGCATGATTCAAATTGATTATTTGTTGACGATAGACAACGGTATTAACTGTTTCATCTAGCTTCAGAAGCTCATGGTATACGACACCCTTCTTATCCCATCAGATGTTCAGCATTGTCTTTTTTTAAGCGATTTGGTCTTGCGGTCGATATTGATGGTTCTCCTCCGGATATTGCCCATGGCATGCAGAGGATCACAAATGGTTCGGCGACTAATATTTAACCTCTCTGTCATTTGTTGTTGAGTTTGCACATCGTCTCCTTCCAACGATGCTTGTAATTGGCATCTTCGTTTTTTTCGGTTGACTTGGGTGCTCCTTATCTTTCAAGTCGAAACCACCATTTTTGAATCGCCTAAATCAACGCCCACAAGCATCTTGCGTTCGTACATTCCGTATAGTAGTATACAACGGGTTTCACTTGCATTTTTGGTTAATTGAATAGGAAAAGCAGTACGTGCCGTACATGCTCTTTATTTAGTTCAAAACTTGATATATTTACCCCCCGAAAAAAAGTTAGACGTATATATACTAGAAATCTTCTTAAACGTCAAAGGCGTTTTGAATGTCATAACAACAAAATGACCTAAAAGATTATATTGTAAACCGATACTTGTTTCCAGCGCCATCTTTTATAAAAATTAAGAATTATTAACCGCCAAACCTGGTATAAGTATAATAAATTGTCATTCGTAGAATGGTAATTTTTTACAATATATTTAATACTAGCTGTACCCGGCCACGTGTTGCTGTGGCTCAGTCTGGTTAAAAAATTAAATCAAAATTAAGATGAAATCGAAATCTATGAAAATTCAATTTAACAAAGCAATCGGAAAAACTTTAAAATTACTTGTGGAAAATAGCCTCGACAACGATCTTGTATCTGAGTATATTGAGCTTACTGCACTTTGCATGAAACAAAACTGTTTTCAGTTTAATAATACGTTTTTTGAACAGCGAGAGGGGATCGCAATGGGGAATCCATTATCCCCCTTTTTAGTCAATCTACTCATGAGCAGGTTTGAGGTCGAGGCAAAAAGTTGTGATATTTTTGCTGTTTTTGCTATGTCGATCACATAGTTTATTACAATTCTCACACTTTGTAAAGAATGGAGATCGCACTCATATTGGATTGTTCCATAAGTTTCCAAATATTTTTATTGTTATAAGGTTTTATTGAAAAAAGCAACAATTATAACCACAAATCAATCAATGATGTATCATTATTGCTCACGACCTGGCCTTGTTGGTCGAGTCGACTTCATTTTCACGGTGCAGCTAGGCAAGGTAGCGCTCCTTGTTGACCGTCTTGTTCTTTCCAGTATTTCCCAGTATACCAGGCCCTCACAGTCCCATAAAACGCAAATCATTGTCTACTTGGGATGAAGATCTTGCTTAACTTTCTGTTTTGGCGTATTTCCTGTGGCCACCCACTCCTTCTGTTGCATCATATTCACGTAGAGACACAATTTTTCATCTACCTCGATTCTGCTCAAGAATTGTTGCTTGTGAGCGCATGTTGCTCGGTGTCTAGCGAGATTTTGAGCAGCTTTATTACGGCGATTTTCCTTGCTGCCTTCGGTTAATTTTGTGTGGGACCCAAGCTCCGAGATTTTGAGTAAATCCAATAGATTGAAGATGTCGGGAGATTGTCCCAAGGCCGCAGTCCATCTTCTCAGCCAATTCTCGGCATATTTGACAGCCGTCCTCCTTCAAAAGCCCTTTAAGATAGTTCTCATCAGATTCGGAAGATCGACCAGAGGGGACGTGTAGTTCAGGTCGAAGTGACCATTTTTGAACTTGGTAAACCAATCTTGAGCAGTTTGATCGGTTAGGGCGTCCTCTCCATATTCCGAGCAAATGTCTTAAACTGCTTCTGTAGCTTTTTCACCACGACGAACGGTGAAATATAGCAAGTATCAAAAAATTTCAAAAGCGTGAAAGTTATTGTAATTAAGTTTTTAGAAAAATGATGCCAATCGTTTTGTAGAGTAAGAAAAGGGCTTTCAAATGCATATATACTCTTGGCCAAACATAATTAGATCAGATATAACGTGCTGTGTACCCATTAATTTGTGTTTCTCTTTCATATTTTCATTTATCATTTATCTCAAAAAAGCAGGTGACCATTTGTTTCGAAGTGCTTCATGCGCGAACAGGTTTTGTTGGGTTTGGCGCATTTTGAAAGACCCATAACGTCGGCGTCAAGATTCGTCACCTGTGTAGATATTATGCACTGCTTTTGACGCACCACGATTATATTTTTTGTATCAATCGACATGGGCCTTTATTTGAGTGATTCTCAAATTATCGCGGAATCCAACGCGCACAAATCTTTTTCACGGCTAATGCCACATGACGTATGTCACATGACGATCTTGCTTTATCAGTTCAAGTACAGCATCGATGTTTTCTGGCACAACCAGCGATTTTGGACGACCTTCTTGAATTTCGTCCATGAGCGAACGACGGCCATGATTGAATTCACCAAACCAGTGATATACGGTGGTTTTAGGTAATGCTTCATCGCCAAAAGTCGAAGTGAGTTGTTCGATGTACTGTTGAGATAATTCACGTGGAAAGTCGCAGTAAATCATCGCACCAAAATTGTTACGAGTTAATTTTGACTGAGATAAAATTTTCAAGTCACGAAACAACACAAATAGCATCCGTATGACAAAACTTTTTGAGTACGTATACGGTCAACAATGTCAAACTTTATGATGTATAACCCTCGTATGCGTACAAAAATTTGCGATCTTGAACGTTGTGGATGATTCGTTTACTATCGCATATTAACAATAGTAAGATAAATTAACATGATCAGTGTAAATAAATGGTAGTCCGAGGGTGCAAAGTCGCGAGAGTACGGTGGATGGACTAAAATGTGCCTGCGTGCGTGCGTGCGTGCGTGCGTGCGTGCGTGCGTGCGTGTGTGTGTGTGTGTGTGTGTGTGTGTGTGTGTGTGTGTGTGTGTTTCTAAATCATTCCGGGTGTCGATCCGTTGATTCTGTGAAGAGTCACGACGTTTCGCCAAAATCTCATTTGGCATTTTCGGTGTTGTCCGCTTCGACTGAAGAGTCCAATCAGAGTCAATCAGACAATACCAAATGAAAATTCCAAATGAGATTTTGGCGAAACGTCGTGACTCTTCACAGAATCAACGAATCGACACCCAGAATGATTTAGAAACATTATCTACCATCCGTGAAAATATTAGATGTAACATTGATGACATAGAGTAATTGGTGGTAGTAGAGATCAAAATAAGAGGATTTAGTCAATAAATGTGTTGGTACATTTTAGTCATTAAATAGATACAGGGTATTGAAAGTGAAACTAAATTTTGGAAAAATTGAGATAATTTAAAAGCGGTTGAAGATATCAGGTTCAGAATCGGGGTTGCTAAGTTTTCAAAATTTGGTACTAGCTTGACCCTAGTTCCAAGAGGGCGCTTGCTACCTACTTTGTGAGGAATTAACTCACTCATATTTTTTTACCCTATAAAGCTGGGAATATTTTAATTTCAAAATAGAGAAGAGTCATCATTTACAGAGAAAAAAGGTCTCATCTCACGCCGTCTGCGAAATACTCGTGTTCGATTATTCCATTGTACATCTTGTCGATGGCTGAAAATGTAATTTACAAAGTGTGCCTTGAATGTTGTGTACAAATTATTACGCCTCGATGACAACTGTCAATGTTTTCTATCTTACCTATTAACCGTAGGTGGAAACAAGTTTCTCCAGTCTTGAGTTGGTATTAAATAATTAGTAAAAAATGCCCAGACTTAATCAGTTTCCTAACCGTGATTTAAGGGACATGCTCTGCGTTTATGCACAAGTAAATTACAATAGTCGCACAGCAGTTAGAATGTATCAAGGACTCTACCCAACCAGAATCATCCCAGATCGACAAATTTTTCAAAGAATTTTCAATTAGGCGGAACAGGTTCATTTTATTTAACAATTCTGGTGAACGACCGAAACATATAACGGTAGAACAAAAAAAGGACATTTTGGTTAGTATCGCGGAAAATCCATCCAATTGAATTTTCAGCCATCGACAAGATGTGCAATGGAATATTCGAACACGAATATTTCGTAAATGGTGTGAGATATTGATATTGACAAGGGTACCTTTTTTACGTAGAAATCATAATTCTTCACTATTTTGAAGTCAAAATATTCCCAGCTTTATAGGGTAAAAAATATGAGCGAGTTAATTCCAAGCGAGTAAGTAGCAAGCGCCCTCTAGGGACTAGGCTCAAACTAGTACTAAATTCGGATTTGTCACCTTTGATAACCCAACTACTCCGATTTTGAACCTGATATCTTCAACCGTTTTTAAATTATCTCAATTTTTCGAAAATTTAGTTTCACTTTCAACACCCTGTATCTTTTTAATAACTAACATTTGCCAACACATTTATTGACTAGATCCTCTTATCACCCGTTGTGGCAGATAAGTTTTGCGACACCCTGTATATGCTGAATTCAGAAAAAATTAATTATTGGAGGATATCTAAAGGCAAAAACAACCATTTTTGGGTCAAAAACAACAAATTGGAATGGTTAGAGACGAGTGATCTAATTACGGTGAATGAAGGAGTTATTCTTACATTCTGCGCTGTAATCGGCAGTTCTCTCATCGAAATTACCATGGCTTTTAGTGGAGTAAACATTCGGTGCTAAATGGTGCGTAGAAGTAGAGTCCGAAAACATGTACGACCACCGCAAAATATGTCTCGAACTCATACGAAGAGTGAACTGAACAATAACCGAGAGCAGACAAATGAATTCTCTCGAGGATGACGAACATTCCCAGAGATCCTAGAAACTTTCAAGAACAACTTAAGTCATAACAAAGGAAGATAAGTTAACGAGCCACATGATCTTCTGAAATTGCTGAAAAGAGAAGACGATGAAGAAGATCACATGCACGTTCTAGAAAACTAAGAGACCACAACGATTACACAAAAGAACAGGCATATAAAATAGCAAAGAACGATCTGAAAAAAGCAATAAAATACAGAAAAGTAAAATGTGAAAAGACTTAAATGAAGAGCTGGAAAATGACATCTGGGGACAATGATATCAGATAGTCACAAGGAAATTTAAATTCAAAACTTATAAGACATTAGATAAACTCGAGGCTCTAAGGCAAGGCTCTAGAACTAGATCAAAATCCTGTAGAGATCGTAAAGGTTGTTACCCTGCAGAACCGAGAAGATATTGTTCAGTGTGATGAACACATCCCTAGCCAAAGGCCAATTCCCAGATATATGCAAGGCAGCAAAGTTGGTTCTAGTTGAAAAGCCTAGAAAGGAACCGCTAAATCCTAGATCATCTAGACCAGGGGTCGCCAACTTTTTCAATGTGTTTCAATTTTAATGTTAAATCATTTTGAGGCGTAATAACTTTCATTTCTGTTGTAGCCTTATCCACGCCAAAATGCTACATAACACAAATGGCAAATTGCTCAATATTAATTTCTATGAAGGGTGAGTCAACAAATTCCACCACTAGTGTGATGACTGTGTGACTTAAAGATTTCAACTTTAAAACGAGATTTAAAGGCATCCTTCAAGTTCGATGTTATTTGCACGTGATATTTAGTGTTATAAGGTTGCAACTGATTTTCAGATATCTTTTCTGAAAGAATAGGAAAGTGTTTGGTATCGCGGTTGATTAGGTTTTCTTCCCACAACTCAAGCTTTTTGGTGAACGCTTTTATATCAGAAATTATTTCGGTTAATTCTTTGTTTCCTCTTTGAATTTGTAAAATAAGTTTATTCAGTCTCTTTGTAATGTCCACCAGAAATTCAAAATCTTCAAGCCATGTTGGGTTTTCCAGTTCAGGAATGGGTTTATCGCGTTGTTTAAAAAAATCCAACTAGAGCAGGTAGGAGATCATAAAACGTGCGAATACTTTTCCTTTACTCAACCATCGGATTTCAGAGTGAAGAAGTAAATCCCCATATTGACTGTCCATTTCATCGATCAGTTCTTTGAGTAATCTTCTCTGTAATGACTGAGCTCTAACATTGTTCATAATTTTTAATGCAATTTTCATAACGTCGTGTAGTTTCAAAAACTTCCTGCATAATCCTTGTTGGGTGATAATGCAGTGATAACAGCGGAATTGCGGAAAAGTATCATTCTTTCGACATAATGCCACAAGACCCTTTTCGGAACCCACCATTGCTGGAGTTCATAGCTCTCTTGTCAAACCTACCATTAGAAATATTGGAATTTTCCCAGACGAAATAACATTTTTCAAATAAGAAAACAGGTCCTGTTCAGTAATATGCCCTTTTAGTGGAATAATCTTTAAAAGTTCTACTTTAATTATAAAATCGTTAAAAATCATCCTGACCAAAACAGCCATCTGGGCGATATCTACCACATCTCTGGATTCATCAAATTGCAAGGAAAAATAACCACAGTTATCTAAGTCACGTGTTAATTGTCTCAACTTTTCCTCTTTAGCGGTAGAATAAAAAGGATATGATTTTTCAAAAGTCGAACAGTTTTATGGTGCCTTTCAATATTTTCCTTTTTAGCAACGGATACAGAAGCGTTACACAACAAACACACATTTTAATTTTTAACTTCTGTAAAAAAGTATTGTTCATCCCACTCAGAATAGAAATGGTTTCTAGGGTTCGCGGATTTCAGCGTGATGACGTCAGCGGCTAATCTTCGAGGCCTAGAATGCCCTGATCAGGCCGTAATCCGTAACATTATTATAATTTCGATATTTTCGTTTATAAAGAATATGAGTTCGACGTCTGAAGATTGTTTATACCCAAGAGCTACCGAAATTGCGAACGTCGGGTTGGCGCGCCCTGTACAAAATAATAACAGATTGGCATAGAAGCATTACCATATTTATTTTTAAAAAAGGACAAAAAGCTCACCTCGAGAATTACAGAGGAATAACTTTACTTTATACCACCATGAAATTATTCCTTAGCATTATCAATGGTAAACTCGAAGGGACTATAAAAATGCTTTATTCATAATAAGACAAATAAAAGAAAATGCTATAGAATTTAGTAACCTTGCCTATGTATGTTTCATAGATCTAACGAAGGTTTTTGATAAAGTCGAGTTACTTGATATGTTAAATATTCTAAAAAAGAAATAAATTGCAAACACTGGAAACACAACTAGAATAAAAGTTCAATCAACACGATCTTAGTCCATTTCTGTATAAATTTATAATTGATGAAATCATATAGGAAGTAACGACAATGAATAAGGGGTACATACTGAATTACGAACCAATAAGCATAATGCAGTGACAATGCTGTTATTTTAGCAGAAACAGAGAATGACATACTAAAGCAGCTGTAGAATTCCACCAAACTAGTAGAAAATATAACATGCGACAAAACAAAATATATGACCTTTTTCAAGGAGCCAATAAAATACTTAAGAACTGATACATCAACAATCAATCAACAAAGCCTCGGTAAAATCGGGTTGCTTAAAAAATTATATCTGGAGAAATAGTCATATGTGCATTGAAAGTAAAATAAGGATTTAGAAGACTTGCTTAAAACCGATACTAACCTATGATATCAAGACTAGAGCTGACAAAAACAAAACCAAAACCATTCTACGAATAGCTGAGATAAAAACTCTAAGAGCAATAGCGGAAAAGACGGTTAGGGTTGGAGTGAGAAATAGCGACATAAATGCAACATGTGGAGTAGAGGATATAATGAGATGGTGTAGAAAGAGACGGATATATTGGTAAGACTATGAGGAGAGGGTAGATCAGCACAGACTGGATCACATTGCTCATAGACTTCTTTAATGTTGATACAAGTCATGAACTTCCCGCCTGTAGTACTGAAAGTGTTATTTATTTGATTATTAATTATTTTCTTATCATAAAGATTTCTCATTTCTCATTTCTTATTTATAAAGTATTCTGGCATCATTATATTCAATGTAAAAATAAGTGGAAAACACTCATCATTACTGTGATTTATTGTATTTAGAGTTTACTTTCCTATAGCATCTACTGATTTGAGGTTATTTTTAGGGCCCGTGTCGTTACTATGTCCTAGGGTGCAGAACTAACTACGATAGTACGAAAAAAGATGGACTGGAATCCACCTTGTCATTTCCTAAAGATGAGAACATTCACCAGTCTTGGCTACGAGCTGTGCCACGAAAAGATTGGATGCCGAAGCGCAGTTCCGTAGTGTCTGATAAACATTTTGTGCCCACCGCATTATTAGGAGCGAGCGTGTAGTTGATAAAAATGGACAATGCAGTTTCATATGTGTTTCCCAACTTGCCAACTTCTCTTTCCACACCTGCACCAAAATCATGAACGAATCCTGAAACTCGGCACCGTAAAGAATTAGAAATGCATGAAGAGGCCAACAATGCTTTTATCAACAGATATTTAATAAAAATGCTTTAATGACCTCTTAATAAAAATGTGTTCAGTTATTTTATAAAAATCGAAGATAGACTGAATGTCTAATCACATGCGTTTGTGTTAGATTATGTAAATGACATGCATATGTGTTAGATTATGTAAATAGTGAAGACGACAGACTTTATGTAAAGTGTAGTGTTTCTGTGTAAGATGATTTATTAATTAAGGTGTTTGTCTTCAAATGAAAAATTTGTGTACAAAAATTGTGTCCAAATTAAGTTGAGTCTTGCCCCAAGATCAGAAACTTATACTTTTATTTCAGCTGGAGAGCATTCTTGCAGGATATGGCAAGGAAAGTCCCGGTGAGTTGCCATCACAACATTTAATAAACCTATACATTACATTGATAAAGCTATTTGAATGACCTCAAATAGTTTTGGAGACAATTTTGAATCTAAACTGGTCCTCTTAAAAGATCATCTTTGTAACATGGTGAACAAAAAACGTCAGTACAGCATAATTACTATTTTGTTCGCTGTTGTTATGTACTGCCAGTCCAGTTCATTATATAATTTAGTAAGACATTATTTATTTACCAACTAAGCTATACAACTAAGCTATATTTACAACATATTTCTTAAATAATATGAAAATAATATGTAAATAATAATATTTACCATAGGGTTAAGATGAAATCCAGAGGAGGATAGTCACACCGATTCGCAAATCTGTAAAACTGGAAAAGTCGCAATGCTCAGAAATTGCAAAATTCTGCGTCTTCCAGCGCTTAGGGTGCACTTCGAAGTGAAGACAGATTCACTAAAAATCTATTTTCTTTGTTGTCACTTGTTTCGACTTAGGTTCGTCTCCTCAGTCAGGGAAATAACCCTTAGACAAGGCATATTAGGCAAACGGTGAAAACCAAATGCTTAGAACAAAATGACTTGGATAATCGTCAAACTACAAAATTCGTAGCGCCGAGATTTCGACAAGTGGAGTCGCTACGAATTTTGTAGTTTGATGGCTATCCACAAAGTCAATTTGTTCTAAACATATTTCTTCCTTACTCAACATTTCGTCGGGGTCATGTAATTCAACCGAGCATTATTTGTTCCACATGGTAAAACATTAAATGATAGAGAAAAATATGTGAACATACTAGTTGATTAAATCTATATTAAAAGGGGGCTAA
This sequence comes from Cosmopolites sordidus, assembly GCA_031761425.1. Lineage (NCBI taxonomy): Eukaryota > Metazoa > Arthropoda > Insecta > Coleoptera > Curculionidae > Cosmopolites > Cosmopolites sordidus. The sequence goes on from JARFXV010000964.1 coordinate 17,223, forward strand.
ACTACAAATCATCTAATATATCTGGATATGCTCATAATAATGCAAACTTTATGGCCACAACAGTACGAACTTTCATGATTTCATCAGCATTCGGTTAATTTACTGACATAGGAAATTGCTAATATGTTATCGGGCAAATATGTTTGTAATATGTTTATCGGGAAAATATTTAAAAGAAGTTGTTTTAGATGTAATCACATTTGTTCAGTGGTTAGATTTCAAATAATAACTATAATCACTGATATCAACTGTGTGAATTTAAAGAATACATTCTCATGAAAGCAGTATGACAAATCCATAATATCGACATCATCAAATGTATCTACTATTTGATTTTGTTCGTATATTTAAAAATGTAAGAAACAACTGGCTGAATTTATAAGATCCAACAAAAACCTTTATTTACTTTCATTTTTATGCAAGTGAACGAAAAACTGCTTGTTTCCAACATTTAAAAGAATTGAATGAACAAGAAAAACTAAATATTGTTAAAAAGGCTTACAAATTAAATGAAAAAAGCATGTTTCCAAATTCATTGGAAAGGTAAAATGTATTGTATGTAGATAATATTTACCACCATTCTACAATTGCAACACAGTTTTCAGAAAAATATTGTAGTACTGTAGCTTTCCTGCAAATAATTAGGCAGGGGTGGGATATAGTTAACTGTAAAAATATATTGAGAGGCCAAATTAAGCGAAATATTTAGAGTTGCCCAAGTGACAGTATAAATGATTTCAAGATTAAACATTTGGAAGATTTTGTGTAGTGTCTTCAACAATGGGAAGTAATAACTGACAGGGTTGGTTTTATCAGGGATACATTTTCTGCAATCAAAAGGAGCACAAGGATTATGTGTCTCATAGTACATGATACTTTAATAAAACTGAATATGATATACACATTAAAAGAAATGTTTCACACAGACTGCTTGGAAGAAGAAGAACAAGAAGAAGCAAAGGGGTCCCACCATGACCCTCTCCACCGTCTGACCCTGAAGGGGACCATCTGACCCTGAAAGGGACAGACGGTGCCCCTCTTGGTCTATGCTTATTAATTAATTAATTATTAATTGAACAATATTAAGGCAAAAAAAACTATCGAAGAGATCGGATCTTGAACGAGGTAACCTTGAACGAAGGTAATCTTAAAAAGAAAAATTTGCTTCTTCTTGTTCTGCTAGTTTCTTTATTTATTAAAGACAAATAATATTGCTATTCGATTCTTCGATTGGTACTGCTAAAAACAAAAAGGTTGAGGGCGGATCCCACAAGATGGACCGTGGTCCGGGAAGTACCAATAACCTTCCCTTATTGCCCCCTGAAAACTAAAGCTTAATTCAAATTTAATGTGCACTAAAATTTTTTTGAACTCTACGCAGTGCCAATCCAATATCGTCCAGCGAAATACAATTCTTAAAAGAGAAGTAAATTAACACACAATGATTAAATAAATTTCCTAATTTAAAATAAAGAGTATATAAACTAACTGGTATCTTTCTAGCTTAAAGGACAAAAAAGTATATAGACTAACTGACCTGAACTAAAAATGTTCTCTAAAATGAAAAACAAAAATCCCTCTAACAGCCGGATTACTCCAGTCTTTCCGCCACGAAGCTTCCCAGCAGACTGATCTCATCCAGTTGTGCAAGCTTCGCCAATAATTGGTCCATCCGGAGTGGCCATCCTGGTCCCACACGGTTCCTAAGTTCTTCCTGTTGCTGAATGAAAGTTGAACATCTGAATATTCTGTGTTCCGGGTCGTCTGTTTCGTTACATGCCAAGCATCTTGCATCATCCAGTCTACCAATTCTGACATAATGCGACCTGAGTTGCCCATGTCCAGTCAACAGTTGAACGCTCTTCCTGTTAAAGTTCATGTGCACTTCCTGGAACGCAATGATGTCCGGGACAAAGCCGAAGGTCGTTCTTCCAGTCGAGCCGGAAACCCAATTTTCTTGCCACCTACTTAGAGTTCTGTTGCGAAGTTCTTCCTTGATTCTTTTCTTGGGTAAACTCGGTATTCCAGGGATAACCCTATCATATCGGTTGAACAGTGCACCTCTTCTGTGAGTTCTTAGATCTGAAATCTCAAACAACAAATCCTCAATCGGAGGAATCTTTGCCAGAACAGAAGCCACGGCCGTTGACGTAGTAGTGTAGTATGGTGCGAGAGATGGCCCCCCTCAAGGATTCAAGCTGAAGTAAGTTCCTGGCGTGGGAAATTCTATCCTCGAACAGTTGTAACTCATATGATAATATCGGAACCACCGCACCATAAAAAATAGTCCGCAATGAGTCTGCAGGAACCGCATAAACTCGGCTCAGCGATCTTTTCAGAGTTTGAAACAAGGTCTTGCCCTTGACGCAAATGCTTTTGATGTGAGCTGTGAACGACAATTTGTCGTCCACCAAAATGCCTAAGTATTTGGCTTGATTCGATCTTTTGATATTTTTGAGGCCAATCTTGACCGTGGAATTCCTCGTTAGCTTCCTTCCGAACGCGAGATAGCAGGACTTTTCAGTTGAAATTTCGAGCTTGTTGTTCCTCGCCCATAAGTCCACCACCGCTAATGCTTGGTTCATTAGCAGTTCCAAAGCAGGCCGACTGTTGCCCCCTACAACTATCGCTAGATCGTCCGCGGACGCTATAATCTCCATGTCTGGGTGGACGTCAAACTCAATCAAGAGGTCGTCCACCACCAGATTCCAAATATTGGGGCCCAATTTGGAGCCCTGGGGGCAACCCTTACTCATGATGCATCTAGCCGAGTCAGGTCCGATGTCCAATTTGACATGTCTATCTTTGAAATATGAGACAATAAGATGGAACAAGTGGCCAGGGAATCTTTTAGGCTTGAGAGCGTGCAGTACGGATGGCCACCATACGTTGTTGAAAGCACCCTTAATGTCTAACAGGATGGCCGCGGTGAATCTATTGTTACTGTTCTTTATTAGACCGGTGAATTTGCTTAAAGCTTGCTCGGTGCCCTTACCCTTCACAAAGCCAAACTGGTTATGATGGTGAAAATGCTCTTCTTCTGAATAGAAGAAGAGTTGCGCCCTTATAAAGAATTCGAGAGCCTTTCCCAAAATGGGTAGGAGGGTGATTGGTCTAATAGAGCTTAGCTCCTCCGGGTTTTTGCCATGTTTTGGGATGGTTATGATAACCCCTTCTTTCCATCTAGTCGGGAAATAAGATAACAGAAGGCAGTCATTAAAGATCCTGCAGAGCAGGTCTGAAATGATCACGGCCAGCGTTCTAATCGTTATGCCCAGGATGCCATCAGGCCCAGGGGCTTTCCTGATGTCAATACCAATTAGGTATTCTTCCACCTTCTCCCTTGTTAGGTGTTTTGACAATTCCTTTTGGCTCGTCTCAAGACTGCTTGGAAAAACGATTTGGTAGATATATGTCTCCTACATTTAAACATTTAAATAATTGAGTCCTACATTTAAATAATTGAGTCTGAAAAAAAAAGATCTGCAGTCAGCATATACTGAAATAAAATGACAGTGAAAATGTTATAAAATAGTTATTAGACAGTTCTTGTGAGGTGCTAAATACTGAAATTGTTTATATTTCAGACTTTATGTTTATAAAGTAACTACCTTGAAATTTTTGAAATTGATGAAGATGCAAAACTCTATGTAAGTGGTTATGTAGCCAACAGAGTAAAAATAAATTATGCTGTTCACTATGTGAAAAATGTGTAGTGAAATCAAAAGGTACTGATACAAATTCAATTTTTTTCAATTACTTACAAGTGGCTTAACTGTACCTACTGATACAGTATGTGTCATTTTTTATCACTTATGTAGCATACTTGAGTATATAATTAATAACAAAATTTTAGAAAACAAGTTTCTAAAATACGAAAACAATAAAGCTATTTTGTACAAATTAACAAAAGCTAGCTTAGAGTCAGACTTTTTTACAATTTATTTGATAGACAAATGTCAATGTGGTAACTCTTTTGACCAATCGTTTCAGTCTATTCTCAAAATAATGTGTAATATTGTTTTAAATAATTACCAGAAAATAATGAACAATAATGAATGTAATAATGTCAAAAAGAGGAAACTTATGATATTATAAAACTAGTTAATAGCAATTCAATATTGCCAGATTTATCTTCATGGCTTGTATCAACATTAAAGAAGGCTATGCATCGCTAATGATAGGAAACCAGCGGTACGCAGAACGGCGGGAAGAATCTTCAAAAGATTAAATACATAAACAAGGCATCCTTAAAGAAGAAGAAGAAGAAGAAGCATAATATTAGGGTTCTATAAAAAATATTAAAAGAGAGGCCCGAATATACCTAATTTACTGGTACATGAAAATTATGAATTAAATCGAACATACTTATTTTATATTCGTCAATAATATGTCTAATACCTGTATTCTCCAAGAATACAATCATGAATTTTATATACTATTTTAAAATTGATAATAGGTTATTAGGAATTGTTTTTGTATACGTAACTAATCTTATAAACAGATATTATCGAAATGGTCTATAATTTAGAGCTAAATTAATTTATATATTTAAATATAATATACACATACGTTGTTGTACTTACATACAGTTTCCAAGTTAATATATTGAAATAAATATTACTTTTGTTAACACGCCTCTTTATACACTGGCCTATATGAAAACCTGTCTATACCAGGCTGGAGTGAGTAGTGGTTTTAAATGAAATATTTGATATTTTTATTGAAAATCGATTTATTTTTCAACGTATTCTCCTTCTAGCTTGATATAGTTCGCTTGTGGATTTTCCCACTTTCTTTGTCTTCCAAAAACTACGACTTGCCGAACTCTGCATAGTGTTTCGGTGATGATCTCTTCATTTAATATAAATTTATGTCCAGACAGTCATTTCTTAATATTTGAAAAGAGAAAGAAGTTGTAGAAACTAAGGCTGGAGTATATGATTGGTGCAGTATCAATTCGTAGCTCAAATTGACCAATTTCGCTGTTGTAACAGCATAAGAATGGACAGGTGCATTCTCATAAGGAAACAGCACTTATGTCTTCACCAAATGAGGGTTTTTCAACTCTTCGTGACATTTGAGTAATAACGCAGTATAAAATACTCCTGTGATCGTTTTTCTTTTTTTTCAAATAATCGATGACGATAATACCTTGTGATAATACCTACCTAAACCTAAAAAAATCAAGTGATCATGATCTTTCTACTTGATGGAAGTTTTGGGGCAATTATACTGGGTAAAATTCATAGTATCGATAGTTCTTTCATTTCTGGTGTGTGGTGATAAATCACCACTATGAAGTGGTCACTTAGTTCGTTTTTTTGTTCGCAGTGAGTAAATGCGGCGCTCATCGTGTTTATCAACCTTTTCATGCCCAAATATTTCTAAAAGTTGTTCCTTACAAGTCAGCCCAAAATGTTTATAATCGTGATGTTTATAATACGATCTGCTAATATTTTATACTATATTTTGTTGACCATTTCACACAGTAGTGACCTCAATGGTGCATTCTGAGCATGAAGCATCACTCGTTCTACTTCGACTACATCGAAACTCAGTAAACTTTTTATTTATCATCAAATATAAAGAAGCAGAATTTCCATTATGAAAAAGCAATAGAACATTTTATTTAAAATATCAGAAATATGAGATGTCTGAAAAAACATGCTGGAAAATGTCAAATAATTGTCTTAAGGATGATCTAGGAGAGGAAATTAGAATTAACAATGACATTTAAATACACAGAAGATTTCTACAAGACATTATGTGGTTCACGAAACATGGAACTGAGTCAATAAGAGATCTTCGTAAAATAATAAATGTCGGCTCAAAAGAAATACCAGAGGTTAATGAAAATGAAATCCTATACGCCGTTTAGGAAATTAAAACTAATCCTAACTACGAAAACTAAGAAATGAAAAGTCCCACGGAAAGATGATATAATAATAAACATTTTAAAAGAAGCCAAAGAAATAATTGTGTCAACATTTATGATTCTTCTTCATCTATGTCTAGAGCAACGAAATATACTGGATAACTGGAACAAGATCATGATAGTAATCCTATTCAAAAATGAAATTCAACACTTTTACAAAGCTACTATTCAATTAGCTTGTTTTCTCAAATGTATAAACTGTTGGCCAAAATTATTACCAATATGCTAACAAAGAAACTAGACCACTACCAACCAGTAGAACAGGCGGCATTTAGAAATGGAGTTGGTACTTCTGATCACCTACTAAATGTTTAAATCTTAATAGAAAAATACAAGAATAAAATCTGCCTGTATATACGGCATTTGTCGATTATGAGTAAACCTTTGACTCTATTGAAAACTGGGCAATAATGCTGATTAATACACAAGACTGATTAAACACATCTATGAACATGCTACACCAACAGCAAAACTACATGAACCTATCAAAAATGTTCCTGCCGGGAGATATATTAGACAAGGAAATACAATATTTTCGAAATTGTTTAAGCTAGCACTCGAAAGAGTATTTCAAACACTGAACCTGTCAAACAATGGGATCAACATTAGCAGAGAGAGATTGAACCATTTAAGATTTGCCGACGACGTTGTTCTGTTTACCGAAAATAAAGAAGATCTTCAGAATATGATATGAAATTTACAAAAGGTATTTTGAGAAATAGGACTTAATATTACCAAAAATTGACTTGACCAATACTAAGACCATTTGTATTGGAGATCCGCAAATAGTCGTTACTAGAACAGTTTTAGAAAACGTGGATAAATTTTGGTCAAACGATAATGCTGGACAAGGAAAATAAATACCTTGAAATTGAGAGACTTAGATGTCTGCTTTTGGTAAGCTTTCATATGTTCTTAAGAACGAAAGAATCCTATAACTTTTAAAATTGAAAATATGTGACCAGTGCATCCATTCTACTATATGGTTCTCAGACATGGACCTTAAAAAAGTAAATTGGTAATGATAGTTTTCAACTTTTCTACGAATTATATCGGATTTATCTACATTCGAGGACTATTAACACGAAACTAAATGTGATATCAGATTAACATTTATAAAGTGTCATTAGAAAGAAGCTACATTTTATAAATGTAATCAACTTTGCAATCTTATCGCCATCTATTGGAAATATATGTGACTATTATCTTCAAATTTTCTGGCGATCGGTTTTTTTTATTTACATGGTAATATGTATCACAAAGAAAAATAAGAGCCTAAAAGTTCTCAGACGAAAACTTTCTCAAGGCAAGAAAAACATTTGTAAACTGGTGGACAAACAGAGCAATGTCAAAACCAACAGAGAAGAAATTCTAAAAATGGTAAAATTGTTTTATGCTGCGTTATATGTAAAAGATAAACAGAAGAATGTTTAGATAACCAAATTACCAGAGTTTTAAATCAAGGATTAGAGGACATCCCAGATATCACACTGGGTAAAGTAAAACTATCAGTAGCACTATCTGAGATGAAGAACAACAAATGTGGGAGGAAACTATTGCAAGCATTGAGAATTTCCTTGAATGAATGTCTTTTAAAGGGAACAACACCATCCCAATGGAACAATGCAGTCATAATATTATTACATAAGAGGGGAGACATAACGAATATCGAAAATTATCGACCTATCAGTCTTCTATCACTCAAATACAAGTTGTTTGCAAGGATAATCGACTATGCAATAAGCTAGACTCATACCAGCGGCGAGAATAAGTAGGCTTCAGGACAGGCTACGGCACTAATGACGCTCTCTAGTAGCGAAACCTCTAGTGCTTAACTTTATAGATTACGAGAATGTATTCGACACATCAAACCAGAACAATATGTTAACAGCTCTATCAGATTGCAGAATTGACTACCGTTACACTGCACACATCAAACACATTTATGAAAACGCCACTGCAAATATCCGACTCCACAACAACACAGACAAATTTGATACACGAAGAGGTGTTCACCAAGATGACACAATTTCATCAAAACTTTTCAATGCTTTATTTCAATACATGTGCAAAAACACACGATGGGACAGCTTAGGAGTAAACATAAACGGTGAAAACCTCAACCATTTGAGATTCGCCAACGACCTTGAGATTCGCCGTCTGCATGATGCTATTGTGATTTAAATAATCTTAAAAATCCTAACGTTTAAAATATCCCAACGAAGTCTCCAAGAAAGTGGGATTTAAAATAAAGTTACCAAAATCCCAAATTATGACAAACTTGGTACTTGGCGGGGGCATCTACGTCGATAACATCAGACTAGAGGAAACTACATCTTTTAAATACTTTTGGAATAATACTAGTTATAGCAGAATCAGTCTCGTGAAACCTTCAGAAGAATCGGATTTGAGTAGATTGCTTTCGATATATATATATATATATATATATATATATATATATATATATATATATATATATATATATATATATATATATATATATATATATATATATATATACTAAAGTTAGAGTTGCCGGGTTGTTTGAGGAGAAACATTTTCAACCAGTATGTCTTTCCAGCTCTCACATACGGTGCAGAAACTTCAACAATGACAAAACAGAGAATTAGAAAGATACGGGTGACCCAACTAGCAATGGAAGGGACAATTCTGGGAGTTTCTTTCAGAGATCGAATACCAAATTGAGAAATACGCAAACGAACGAAAGTGATTGAAGCCGTAGAAAGAATAGCAATGTTGAAGTGGAACTAAGTCAGTCATGTTGCCAGAGTGAGTGATGATAGGTGGGCAAAACAAATCCTCGAATTAAGACCAAGATTGGAAGCCTTCAGAAACAGATGTCCCCCCACTAGATGGAGTGATGACCTAAAACGCATTAAAACAAACTGGATATAGGCGGTGCTGGACCGGACAGAGTGGAAGCTCTTCAGGAAGGCCTACGTCCAGCAGTGGACTTCAGTAGACTGATGGAATATGTACAGGCTTTTAGATGGAATATGTACAGGTTTTATGTTTTGAAGCTATTTAATATTGTTTGCTGTCAAACCAGGCTTTGATATGTGCAATTGTGTTTGGCGATATTCAGTATGTCGTTTTTTGTTGAGAATTAAATAATTTTTAAGCTTATATTCTTGAATGATCGAACCGCTTAGTCAGCGATACATTTCGGGATTTTTTTTTAATCAAAATTAATTCCCCCAAAATCATTTCCAAATGTGAATACATATTTTGTTTTTTACTTGTTTATTCCTGTGCCTATCTACTTTTTGGTTTTAAGCTTCTTATCTAAACTGATTGTCCTGTTATATATCTTTCTTTCTGCATCCCTTCATTTCCTATATCATCGGCATAGATCACTCTATTCCTTTACTATTTACTCCCTCTTCAATCTCTTTTTGAAGAAAGGCCGAGAGCCTTCCTCTATAATTTTTCCGGTTGCATTTGTTTTAAATATGATCCTTGTGAGCCTATGCCATTCTGCATATATGTTCGAACCATCTAAGCTGTATCTCTGTTAATTTTTCATTATTTGGCTTTATTTGTAGGTTCTGTCTGTGATTTATAACTTATTCCGTCTCTTGTTTTATTACTAATCTTACTTAAAAATTGCATTCCCATTGCATTAATTCGTATATGTCCATGTCTCAATGCTATATAATATATTTGTCTTATTATTTTTTTTTATTACTTCTGGTTTTATATTCTTTGTTATTTTTGTCTTGTTTAAATATGCAGTTTTCATTATATTAAAAGTTTTATTTAATTTTCCCATTTTCTCATGGAATTCTTTTTTGCTACTACTGTACACTATCATTTCTAAATACTTACCTACTATTTTTAACCTGTATTTCTTTACCTAATTTTCTTGTGTGTATTTAGCGTATGTATTTGTGTTAATGTGTGTATTTGTTTTATTAACATTTATTTTCATATTTATTTTTTCTAGGTCTATCTAATACTTTCATAATATTTTGTAATTTTTTTTTAATTCATCTATCATTTCCATGTCGTCTATAAACATTAATTTTCTTAACTGCATTTCTTTAATTTTTTAATATCCCTAGTTTTTATTTCTATTTTCGTTTCTTTTATGGTTTCGTCTGGTACTAATACATAAAATATTACAGGGCTTAAAAACATCCTTATTTTACTTCTATTTTCTTATATATTCTTTTGATTCTTCATTGTTTATTCTTATTACATTTTCCTTATTTCTATACTTTTTTTTATTATGACTATCGTCCTTCTATTTGAACCTATTATATAAAGAGCTAAAATTTGTTTCACAGGAACATACTACTAACTCCAATTCTAACAAAAACATTTTACTTATATAAGACCAGATGCTCGATTACACAGGTCAATAAATTTAAACTTTTTTGAGGTAACATTGATGAAAATAGATGTATATGACGTATTTTGTAGTCCTAAATCCGAAAATGATAAGCTAATTACTGTAACACGTACAGTTTGTTTGTTACAGGGGGTCGGTGGTGTGCAAAAAAAAGGAGACGACATTTTTACAATCTAATGTTTATTTAATATAAACATGTAAAACGTGTTAAATCTATGCACATGCATTACTGAGGATTATGTGAATAAAATATATATTACATGAGATATCATACAGCGACAAAGACTTTCACTTCTTCCTCTCGTGTTCTGTAACATCATCTCTTTTTAAAAACCAGCAGTAGTCGACCAACATAGATGGGTTCAAGCGTACCTGGTATCTTGCTTCCATCGTCCTGAAACATCTGTGAAACCTCTCTTTTTGTTCGTCGCTTATTGCACCCAAATTCCATTTCCATTCCATTTCCAGAAAAAAATCCAAATGGGGGTGTAAAAAATGCATATTTAAGGACATGTGACGCACTAGTATTTCACAGGCTTTCAAGAGTTCATCTATGAGGTTTTTATAGTTTTCATCTTTCTTGTTGTCCAGAAATCCTTTCACTACACTTATAAAACACGTCCAAGCTGTCAATTCATTTTCATTTAATTTTTCTTGAAAACGGAAATCACCTAGAAGCTTCCTTATTTGATGCCCAATATATATGCCTTTTTTAGGTACTTGAAAATAGGACGTGATATGCGATTTCTGTAAAAAGGTGTTTTAATCAATACTTAAAAAAATCAGGCCGACATGTATTTTTAAAGATGACCAAATCGATTAAATAATCAGCAATAATTTATAATAATCATTTCATGTTATTTTTCACAATACCACATCTTAAACTGATTTTATTGATTCACAATTATTTTGAAATCATCCTAATGATTTCGATATCAACATTTTAGCACAGGTTTGTTATACAGAGTGTAAGGGAAAGTACTTTCGTAAATTCAACCGATTTTAATATATTTTAACGATTCTTTATATCATTGTAAAAAAAAAGTCCTGCACAACAAGGGTCAAAACTCTAAAGGTTCACGAGAAACAAAATTGCCAAGTTATTAACTCACTAATTGAAACGTTTTGATACGAATTAATATTCTAAGCAAATACGTGTAAAAGCATATTTGATGAATATTAATTGGTTATTCATTACTGAATAAACTACAAATATTCTGAATACATTTTTTTACTTTGTTATTTATCACAATTATAAAAGTGCTATATACTAAGTAAAAAATTGTTTTATTCGGTTTAAAAAATGAACTGTCACAAAGTAACGAAAAAAATCGATCAATAATACAAATAAACTAATAAACATTATTAAATATGTATTTTTTGACTTCTTTGGACTGCGTCCAACGAGACACCAGTAGTCAGGAGTTATACACCCCCGATTTTTCGCGTTTCGCGCCCTCCATCCACCCGAGATTATTTTCTAAAATAATCCCGTATCTGCACTATTTGGTAGATGGGATAAGGTTTCCGTAGTCGAAAGCTACTCACAAAACCGTTATCTTCTCTTCCATTGGTGTTTCCGCTGCTTGGCCGCCGACGGGGTGGGCCAAGCGCTTCGCACCACTCCCCTCTGGGGGACAAGTACCAGAGGGGGGTGTAATCTTAAAGTATTTATTTTCCGATCACACTGATGGTGTTTCGGTCAATATATATCTCTTACCTTTGAACCTGAAAGAGAGAAAAAACTTCACTTCACTGCACATCGCCAATTTCTTTCCTTTTTTTCAAACGGGGACATAGTCCCATCCCGCGTTGGGCAACAGTCAACCTAATCCTCCAAGAGTTGGAGTTTCGGTCTTCTGTGCCGTCGACCACCCAAAGCTGCGATGTCTTCCGGACGATCGTCCGTTAACCTTCGCAGTTCTTGATTTGGGTGGTCCCGTATCTTCAGAAAGGCTTTCTCTGCCTTTTCTTGCATGCACTGCCTAAAGGGAGTCCATATCATCTCTCTGTGTATCTGTACATTGGAGATGTACCAAGGGGCATCGAGAGCTAGTCTCACTAGCTTGTTCTCGTAACTTTCCAATTGCTTGATGTAGGATTTTGCCGCGTAGCCCCACGCGATCGATCCGTACATCATAACGCTTCTCACTAATGATCTGATCATTAGGATCTTTAGCTTCACGTCTAATTTGCTTGTTCTGCAAATTAGCGGGTAAGCTATCTTCACAACAGACACGGCTTTACACCGTGCGTTCTTCGCATGTTGCCTCCATGACATCGTCTTGTCGAAGGTGACACCTAGATACTTTACAGTATCCTTCCATGCCACTCTTTCGCCTTCTATTTCCAGTTGATGACCGGGTCTGCTCTTTCTCTGCGAGACGTGTATAGCCTGTGTCTTGGTGATGTTCACCTTGATCTTCCAGGCTATCAACCACTCCATCAGATCGTCCAGGTGTCCCTGGACGAATCCGACGGCGCGGTCCGGTCGTTTGTGTCGTGCCATAATGGCCGTGTCATCTGCATACAGGGCTATCCTAGTGTTATTCCTCCGCGGAATATCACTGGTGTATACATTGTAGAGGTGGGGCGCTAGCACCGCTCCCTGCGGTACTCCTGCCTCCACCCATCTTCTGGCCGATTTGACTGCACCCATTTTCACAGAGAAACTTCGTTCTCTTAGGTATGAGTCAATCAGCTGTGATCCATTCAGGGAAACCCAGTTCGATCATCTTATGTATCAGACCATCGTGCCATACCCTGTCGAAAGCTCTTTCAACATCGAGTAGGACGATGGCCGTGCCTTGTCTTCTGTCCAGGGTTTCTGTTATGTATTCAGTGACACATAACAGTTGTTCTTCTGTCGAGTGGTTTTTTCTGAACCCGAATTGTTCGGGTGGAAGGATGCTATTATCTTCGAGCACCTTCGCAAATCTCTTTAGAACCACTCGCTCCACGACCTTGCTTATTGCTGGCAATAAGCTAATCGGTCGGTAATTTTGAGGGAACTTTTTGTCCTTCCGTGGCTTCGGTATCATTCTCACCATTGCGTATTTCCATCTATCCGGGAAATACCGCAGTCTGATGACTGCGTTTGCAATGGCGGTGATGGCAGCAATTCCTTTTCTCGGCAGCTTTTTCAGCATGCGATTGGTTACCCCATCGCACCCTGGAGCTTTCTTGAGCCGTATCTTCTGGATTATACCCTTGACCTCCTTCGGAGTTGCAAACTCCGGAGGCGGCCTGGGCCCAATCCTCTCGCGGAAGTTCTTTACCGTTTTCTTGACTAACCTCTCGAGGTTTTCGTCATCGTCGTCGTGAGAGTTGATAACACACTCTCTTTCTAGCGCGTCCGCCATGGCTTCAGATTTTTCTGCATCCGTGTAGACCAATCCATTTCTTCCATGAATCGTCTTTACATCCGGATCTCTCTTGAGCGCCCTGTAGACTCCCCATAGTGTGCCATCCGTGTTACCTAACTCGGTCAAGCGATCAGCCCACCTCTTTTCATTGAGTTTCTTCAGTGCCTCTCTCAGGACATTTGTGGATCTAGTCAACTCCCTGGCTAGATCCGCCGTCCCATGGGCACGATATCTTCTCTTCAGCGCTCTACGCCTTCTGATCATCCTCCGAATAAACTGAGGAACAGGTCCGTAGGGATGCTGCGTTGGCCTTTCTTCCGTCCTCGTCGTGCATTCTTCAGCTGCACTGACGATGGCCTTTTCCAGAATCTCCACTTCTTTTTCCAACTCTTCCGTTGTACTGATCTTCGGGATTTGGATTTTGGAGTGGAGTTTCTCCGGGAACACGTCCCAGTTCATCCACCTCCTCACCTTTAAATCCCTTTGTCCGTCACCAGAACCCAATTTTAGAAAAATTGGGTTATGGTCGGAGGTCCCGTCGTATACGGTCTCAATGTCGATATCCACGGGGATATCCTTGATGACCGCAATGTCCAGTACATCTGGTAGTCCATTCAATGGCTGATACGTGGGCTCTTCAGGGGCAACGACGATTGCACCCATAGCCTCCACGTAGCTCTCCAGTTTCCTTCCATTGGAGTTATACATCCTGCTATGCCAGCCTGGTGACTTACAGTTGTAATCTCCAATGAGTACTTTTCCTACATTTCCCTGCAGGAGTTCCTCAATATCTTCTCTTAGCAGCTGTTCAGGCCTGCCAGGATGGTAGACGGACTGCACCTCAATGGGTGCTTGTGCCATCTCTACCTTAATTCCAATAGCTTCAATTTCGCCATCGTTATCTCTGAGTGGCTCAGATTCCAGACTTCGTTTAACCAGGATGGCTACGCCACCACCAGCTGGATTCGGTCTGTCGAATCTGTATGTCCGATAGTTCAGGAAGTTAATCCTGTACCCGGACGGACACCTTGTTTCCTGCAGTGCAAGAATGTCCGGTTCATATTCCGCTAGAAGTTGTTCTACTTCTATCTTCTTTCCTCTGATCCCGTTCACATTCCAGGATCCTATCTTCAGCGTGAAGGGTTTCCGTCCTTTACTTGGCATTCTGTGCATTCAAGATTGCGCGGACTGACTGCTCGACCGCGAGGCGGATGATTTCCTCCATATCCGGTTTTTTACTTCTGTCATTTCTCGTTGGCGTAGGCTCTTGCCTATTCTTGCTCTTCCCACCCTTGGTGGGGGCAGACTTGCAACCCATGTAGGATGCGGGGTGTTTGCCTCCGCAATTTACGCAGGTCGCGTCCTCTTCCTTAGACCGCTTGCATTCGGAGCTCCTGTGCTCCTCTCCGCAGCTCACGCAACGTACCGGGTAACCGCAGTTACCCTGCACGTGTCCAAAGCGCTGACACCGGTAACACTATACCGGTCTGTCATTCTTGGCCTTTTTCTCTGTCTTCACCACCAACCTATCTAGGTATTTGATTGAGAAGACCTTATCGCTCTTGCTTTTCACCAAGACCATTGGGAGTTCACGGCCTTTGGTGCCCGCTTTTCTGGATCGCAATCTTGCGACCTCTACATCATCGAAACCCTGATTCACCTGGGTTTCTTTAATCTCTTCTATAGGAGTGCTTTCAGGCACTCCTTTCAGCACCACCTGGTGCTTCTTGTCCTCCTGCAGCTTATATGTGAAGAAGCTCACCTTCTTCTGATCACAGAGCTTCACCATAGCCCTGTGATCTGCTGCAGTTTGTGGGGTAACTTTTATAACTCTCTGGTCATCTTTGCCTTGGTGTAATTAATCCTCTTATCACCAAGGCACTTGGAAAACCCTGACCAGTCCTGACACACAATGGTGACAGGCGGTAGGGCCTTTTTGTCGTTCGCTTCTTGGACTGGCCTTTCAGGCACAGTTTTTGTCTTCTTTGCCGGTTGCTTTTTAATCTTACCGGCTTCTTCTAACGTCGTAAAATCGTTGTAGGACGTGTCCTCATCAGAAGACCGTATAGGCCTCTTTTTTGCCGTC
This sequence comes from Cosmopolites sordidus, assembly GCA_031761425.1. Classification (NCBI taxonomy): domain Eukaryota; kingdom Metazoa; phylum Arthropoda; class Insecta; order Coleoptera; family Curculionidae; genus Cosmopolites; species Cosmopolites sordidus. Next base: position 32,987 of record JARFXV010000964.1, read on the forward strand.
TTGGCATTTGGGGCACTTGAAGTGCCGGACGTACCGGCAACTGCCTCCGCTGATATCTTCTTGGGAGCTTTTGCTTCCTCTCCGTCAGTGAATTTTTTTACCAATTCCTCCAGGGCCTTAATTCTTCCCTGGAGGTCATCAATCTGTGCGCGCTGTTTTTCCAACAGCGCGTCTCTCTCTGTCAGTTGGTTTTCTAACCATCTGACTTTTTGCCGCTTCGTATGCGCCTCCTGCGCCTCTGTGATCTTCTTTTCCTGTTTTCCCATCGTCCTGAAAGAAAAACACTTCGCACAAAACTTCCACTTATTTCACACCACTGAAAAGTGTCGATCGCCGACCGGCAGTTCCGAAAAAACGGAACTGCCCACTTTCCGCGTTAAAAAACCGCGATAAGTTTCGATCGGAAATTTTTCAAAAAATTTTGCCGGTCGACTAAGTCAAAACGACTAGTCTGTACCGCTATCTCGAGCCGAAAAATTTTTAAAACCGATCGCGATTCGCCGTCGGTCTCACCCACCGACGACGAGGTTTGCGGTTAGCACCTCCCACAAAAGTGGGCGGTACCAAACACGCCGGTCGCTTTCTGCTGCTACTGCTGCTCGGTCGGACGTCGATCCGTAGGTAAACCAACTTCCAATTTTCGCCATCAGGATCGCTTCTCTCTGAAACACACGAAGAACACGTCTGCACTCCTCGAATACTAGTCAGAGACTGTACACCCCCGACCGTTGGGTTCCACAATCTCATGTGGAACGCACACTTGAAGGGGGTGTTTTAAGGTGCTAGAGCTGGGTTTGTTCTGTGCACCAGGTGTTCGAACGGACGGCCGACAGCGAGTGGTATCGCTGCCGGTAGAACTTTGGCGTGGGGTGGAGCTTACATCCGCACGAAGAAGGTGGGCGGAGCGGTTGGCGTAGGAATTTCGGCGTGACGTGGGGCTTCGGGCTGGTGTTGCTTTTTAGTTGCTTGGAGGTGGTGAATTTTTTTGAAGGAATTCCTTCAGGCCTGCGGTGAGGCCGGCTATGGCTTGTTGCAGGTAGCGGGCGACGGCTTCATCTAGGTTTGTGGAGGATGGCGGAGGCTTTGTGGCAGTGGCTGCAGCGAAGGACTTCTCCGGGGTCGTGTTGGCAGCTGGTGGTGTGGTGACTGTGAGGTTGACTGAAGTTCTTGGTTGACGGTTCTTTGGATGTGCTGGGCATCCGGCGAAGGTGGCGGCGTGGTCTCCTTCGCAATTAATGCAGAATGGTTTTTCAGTTTTTGGTTTTTGGCAGACTGCGGCCTTGATTTTGGGCGCATCTGCGATATCTGGGTTGCACGAAGCAGTTTGTTGCCGAGTGACCGAATTGAAGGCAGTTTCGGCACTGGGCAAACGTCCTGTTGTATTTCTGGGCCTCGACGGAGATGGCAAGGTAGCAGACGTGGGTGATGTTGAAAATTTCGTTCTGAGCTCTGGGCAGACGGATTTTTAGGAGTGGCATTGGTCTGCCGTTGGCGCGGGTCATTCTTCTGGTTTCCAAGGGAAGGAAACCTTGGCTTTTGAGGTCGTCGACGATGTCTTCTGTACTTATGTTTGGATCCACGCCGCGGATGACGACGTTGGTTTCTCTTTCGGATGGCAGAAAATGAGTATGGTATGGAATGTTGTTTGCGTGTAGGTATCGCGTAATGTTGCGGTGGTCTTCTGCCGAAGACGGGAAGAACTGGATACCCAGTCGTACGGATTTGGCTGTCGAGAACATCTATTTTTTGGTTTGGAATATTTTTGACAGTTCGTTACAGCGTTTGGGGTCCCTCAGAACTACTGGAGTTTTCTTGAACGGTAACTTTGGAGTGGGTGTTGAGTTGTTTGGGGTGGTGGTGGTTGATGATGTCGTGGGGGCTGGAGTTGTGTCCATTTTTTGGGCTTCGTTGTTGATTTTTTTGAAATGGTGGATCACGCCGGGTTTGTCGATACCGGGGCTTTGATCGATGGTTTTGGGGCCGGCAGATCCGGGAAATCTTCCTCTGAGGATGACGGGCCGGTGGTTTTGCGTTTTTTGCTTATAGTCGCTGATTTTTTGGTGGACGGAGTGGCGACTGGTGTGCTGTTTCTGGGTGCGTGGTTTTGTTTGAGGCTGTTTATTTCAAACAGCTGTTTGGCAATTTTCGCCTCCAGCATGCTGTGACGCTTTTTTAATTCTTCGTTTTCTTTTTTGACGGAAGCGAGTTGGCTGTTCGTTGAGCCTTTCGCAGACCTTATTCAAAGCTTGAAAGGCTTCGTCATCTTAGGAGCCTTCACTTGCTAGAATAAGTTCGTTATTTAGCTCCATGTTGACCTCTTGAAGCTGTTGGATCTGTTCTAGAAGTTCGGTGATGGTGGGATGGCGTCGTTTAGACGCGTAGGACCGCGCGGGTAGGACGTAGGACCGCCTGGGACCATGGCTGGCGGCCAGGTAGCGAGCGACGCGTGGCGCGACGGCCTGTCTGGAACTTTCCAGACGACGGACCGGTACTACTGTGCGATCGCGGAGCGGATAGAAACGATGGTACTTCGACCAAGTCGAAAAGTGAACTATCGACCTGTGGAACGCACTACAAATGAGAAATGGTTACTTGTTTGATCGGAATGAAGCCCCACCCAGTCCACGCAGCGCCACCCAGATACAGTCCATAGATGTCAAAATACTCCATTTATAAGCCATACGACGAGAAGTCGGCGAAAATATGGGTTGTTTGGTTGTGGAGGAGGACTCCCTATTCTTGGCGAGAGAGCATATGTCGGTACCCTGATGAGCCGAACCACCAACAGACGAAATACGCGCCCTCCAATGTAAGCGATGGGTGGGGCTTCCTTACGGTCAAGCTACTAACCATTTCTCATTATTAAATATATGTATATATATATATATATATATATATATATATATATATATATATATATATATATATATATATATATATATATATATATATATATATATATATATATATATATATATATATATATATATATATATATATGTACATCATTCATTGAATTCGCTATTTTATAATAGCGACAAAAATTATTTCAGTGCATCAGTGCGAGCATTAAAGTTCTATTTAAAAAGAAAAATTTATTCTGTATCTTTTTTATCTGTATATTACGACAACAAGAAAGACGGCTTCCAGCTCGGCAAACATTTGTTAAAGTTTCTCAAACACTTTTGGATACGGGTAGGGTGGTTCCAGAATTTCAAGAATGGGGGCGGGGCGCCAGTGAAAAATCGGTCCTGAAGTCGAAGAAGAAATTTCAAATCTTGTTGAAGAGGATTCTGCCTCTTGAAGTACTAGAAGTGTTGCGCGACAAGTCGAACTTTTCCATTGGATTGTACACAGGATACTAAAAGAATACCACTTCACCCTTATACAAAAAAAAATGATATACAAAGCGTACAAGTACACTTAGCCCTCCATTTTTCACGCAAAAATATTGTGAATGGTATATTGGCCAAAAACAAACAAATCCAAATTTTTTGTTCAATATCTTATTAATTGACGAAGCTTCTTTCACTAGGAATGTAATGGTGGACATGAACAGTTTAAAATAATCTTTTGAAACTAGTTATGGTGTAAAAAATTAGTGTTAATAATTTGAACTTTGACATTAAACGACAATAATGTGTACACTCGAAGCGATATACCATGTCAACATCAACACCACGACCATCAACTAAACACCAAACCACTTTTTTAATTTTTTCGATGCGTGTTTCCTCGCGTAACCAAACTATGTTAGCATCATCGGAAGATGATTATATCTCCTTTTATATTTGGATTTTGGGCGAGGTTGGCCATTTCCCGACTTGTATAATGCTATAATAGCGGTATGATTTTCTTTGCTACTCCACTCCATAAACTCCATAAACATCTCTCCTCATTATGCTAGCATGCTTAGTGAAAGGTGCGTCTAGAATTTTAAAAAAGTGGTTTGGTGTTTAGTGATAAATCTCTTCGCGTTTAGTGTTTCAAACCGAAGGTTCTAATGGAAGAATTTAATAATGTGTAAGTTATCTTTTTTTGTAACAAATCAAACCAAATTTATGTTGGAACCTATGGAATAAAAGGCGATAAAAATATTACAATTTATTTTCAAATTATATCTTAAGAGGCCAATGCAACAAAAACATTAAATTACGTTCGATGGAAATAAACACGACGTCAATTGTTAAGATCATTTTTAAAAAGTTCTGACGTTTTTCTGCGGAAATGGTTGCATTTTGGATACTTGTTATAAGGAAACTTTTTATTAAAAAAAATGTAAGGAATCGTTGGATACATTTACGAAAGTATTTTCCCATACACCCTGTGTAAGTAAATTTCTTAAACATATCCAGAACAAATAAATATAAGTAAAATTACTTATACATGAATAAAGTACTGTGATGGCAAATACCGAAGAAATATTTTAGAATGATATTTTTCTCTCTAATCTATTTATGAATATACTAAGTGACACTAAGTAATATACTAAGTGACAAAAGGAACACCAAGAAATAATGATAGAATTTTTTAAAACTATTTTATAGATTTATTATTATTGTTAAACAGTACAACTGATTAACATTTGAAGATCTAATTACTACGAGTTAGGGAGCTATAATGAGTAATGAGTGGGTCGACCTTCACTTTTATACATTTATGGAGGCGCCTAGGCATTGATCTAATTAGGTGATCAATTTCCTCTTGAATATATTGTCCCAAGCTACTTGAATTTCACCCCATAGTGCCTCCAACGTCTTTGACCTATGATACATATGCTCTATTGCGGAATGGTCCGGAGACCTCGGTGGCCAAGACGGTAAACTGATTTGGGCTGCTTTAAAATGACGTAAAGTAACACGTGTAACGTGTGTGGGCGTGCATTATCTGAAAATGCTGAATATGCTGTTCGAAAGTAGGATAACAAATGTGGTCTACAATTTCTTCGATATACCGATGTTCCGCTATTAAAGGTAAGGCCAGATAGGATTTTTAAGAAATGAGCCCAAACAATCTAATTCTGGGGTAGATAGCTCGCATTCAATTTTCTTTCCATGCTTTTCGTACCACTGGTTAGCAATTGACCTTGGAGTTGAAAAACGGTATTTTATGGTCAAAAACCGAAGACGGCGTTCTTAGAGTTCGGTCGTAGCTGGGCGGTGTCCTGTGTCTCTAGCTCGTTGTTGCCGACCTTCTTGGGCCCACGGTCCCCAAGTTTTCAACACTGTGTGAACATTCCTATTCATTCTTCTTCTAAGTTCCCGAAAAGATAATCCGGCCTTCCTTAGACTATTAGAGGGCGGCCCCTCTCAAATTGTGTCAACTGGCGAAAATTTGCACTTCTTTACACTCTAGGCATGAAACTTTTTAAAGAAATTGCAGTAAAACAAACCACTGTCAAATCGTAAAAGTTATTCAAATAATGTATCTTTAAGGAAAAAGTGACAGTGGCAAAAATCTTTTTTATACGAACAAGTGCTTTGTTGCTATGGCTGAAATTTTGATCATCTATTTCTAAGGTCACTAGAAGCAAATATATAAAATATAATTAAAATACCAAAATATTTACTGAGTATTCTTTTTTCTATATCACTTAAAATAATATTTTTACTTTCCATTGTTTTTATGCTGGACAGTGTAACTTTATTAATCAAAAGGTATATATAGAAAAATATTGAGCACAGTCCATATTGGACAAAATGTCTACAAAATTAACCAGTATTGTCTCTGTTACAAAACAATTAATGATAATTTCAGGAATTTGGAGGTTACCGTTTACTGAAACTAAAACCAAGCAACAGCTCTACGAGATCTATTCGGTTTTCATCCAGTTATTTTTTGTCCAAAATATTGTCTGTTTAGCAATAAATATACCATCTTCGTTACGCAATAAAAATGTACAGATCCTGACTGAACATATTGGTTACCTAATTACTAGTTTAATTTTATTTTGGAAAATATCAATCTGTCAATCTGGAAACATGAGAAGGCTTTTAACTATTTGTTTCGACGAAGAGAAACGAATTTTTACTAGTGAATTATCAATATTAAGAAGATCGTATCAGCAGTATTCAAAGGTTATTTGTTTTATATTTTTACATAACCAGTGAACATTTACTTTTCTTCCTTTTCAGTACTCTAACCAACTAAATAAATGTATTGTTTTTTTACTTTCATTTATCTATGTTGCTTATGCCTTGACTAAGGTAAACTTATATGTAGAATTTAGGAATTTTAATTCTACAACTGAAAAAACTATGTTAGTACCTATATGGACTTTTTATGATGCAAACCATTTCTATGCTCTAGCATCGTTCACAGGTAGGCTTATACAGATTTTCATAAACAATTAAAATGTTTGCCATTATATTTTGAAGGACTGGGTTTTGCTCTAGTGGCTGGTCTATATAATATAACGATTCTATGTCTATTTTTAAGTTTAATGACTTTTATTTGTGCTCAACTGAAGATGTTAAATATATCTTTTAAAAATTATGGTTATTCCATAAAAACAAGCAATCATCAGACTGGCGAGTCGAATATTTCGCAAACACTTCCACATCTAATTACAAAACATCAATCCGTAATAAGGTATGTCCATTTGAGAATATACACAAATGTCCAAAAGTTTGGAATATTAAAAGATTTAACTTTTTTATTGATATTAAGTTTTTCTTTTACTCGTTTACGTAAGCATCATTTTATTACAACTCTTACTGGTATTAAATAAAACTTGACACCAAATGACCAATGTGTGTAAAATTGATTTATTATTTGGGATTCAAAAAATTACAATGTACCGATTGCCTTCAAAAGTAATTTAAAAATAAAAAAAAAACTTTGAATAAAACTAATAAGTAGCAGTTCCTCTATGCGTTTGTATGCATGCCTGAGGGCGATTTGGCATGATGTCGATCAAATGATCAATTTGGGCTTGCTGAATTCTCTCCCATTCCTCATAAGCAGCACCTTTTAGTTCTCTCAGGATAAGAGCAGGATTGTTAGGGGAATTTGCTGGCCATCCTAACTTGATTATTCTCTCCTCTTCAAGGAAATTTGATGAGGAGGTGCATTATCATCCAGGAAAACAAATCTGTTGTCTATTGCGCGGACAGACGCACAACACTATTTAAAACTTGCTCGATGTATACAGCACCAGTGACTCTTCTCTCCAGGACCAGTAGAGGTGTCCGTGTACCCCTCATAATACCACCCCAAAAGATCACGTTCCCACCTTCAAATGGGATACGTGGTTGAGCTGTTGCTTGTTGACCTGGAGCTCTCCAAACTAATGTTTTTCGCGAATCAGAAACCAAGCCAATTCTCATCTCATCGGAGAACATCACGTTATTTCAGTTAGGACTATAATCCACCATTTCTCGAGCCCATTGCTATCTTACATTTTTTGTTGTTAATTTGGGAGCACGTAAAGGTCTTCTGCGATGCAAATTTTCCGCTTTCAGTCTGCGTCTTATGTTTGTCGTGAAACATTTACTCCTTCAAGCCTAACAAACTCGCTCCCTTGATATACAACTTGTAGATTACAGAGGATTACTTCGAGCTATCATTGATATCCGCCGGTCTTGTGCATCTGTTGTATATCTTTTTCTATCACTTCCGGGGCGATCCTTTATATCATTTGTGTCTTGGAACTTTTTATGAATTTTTGATACAGCACTTTAGGAAACACCTAAAATTTCCGCAATATCACTTTGATTAAATCCCTATTCAAACAAAGCAATTACTCTTGATCTGTTAGAATGATAGATCATATCAATCCCTTTAAAAATGCCTATATAAAGGGATTGATTGAAAATTGAAAAAGAACTGAAATAATGTGTAAATATCAATATTAACGGACTGGGCAAAAATCGAAAAACCTATTTTATAATGTTCTATTAAAAATTATTCTCTATTAAAAATGCTTTAAAATAAATATCTATTACAATTTTTAGAATATCATAGGAGTAGATATCCTATTTATAAATATTCTAATGTTTTGGATATATGCGTGTATAATATATATATATATATATATATATATATATATATATATATATATATATATATATATATATATATATATATATATATATATATATGAACACTTTTGTTGGTTGATTGACCGTTAAGGAGTCCCACCTATCCCTTCAACTGGATGACATATGTTTCGTCTCTCGAGGTTCAGACTCTTCAGGGCGCCGACATATACCATACCATCAAAAATAGGGACACCCCATCCACATCCAACAACCCATGTTTTTCGCCGACCTCCCGTCGGATGGCGTATATATGTAGTTCCCGGTCAATCAACCAACAAAAGTGTTCATTTAGGCGGTGATATATATATATATATATATATATATATATATATATATATATATATATATATATATATATATATATATATATATATATATATATATATAGATATATATATATATATAATATATATAACATATATGTATATATATATATATATATATATATATATATATATATATATATATATATATATATATATATATATATATGCTTTTGTAACTTCGACTTCCTCAGCCAGGTTTTTTAGTTAGCCCGGAGGCTCCTGCTAGTTTATAATGAAATTTAAACCCTAAGATGGGCGCTTTTTACGTTTGGAGGTCTCTAGCTGACCTTTGACCTGCCGGAATTGAAGATTCCGGCTGTCATTTAAGTTAATAGAAAGACAAGAAGGATAGTATTTCAATTATTAGAAGTCCTGACGAACTTCTTGAGGTTAACAAGAAAGGAAAAAGAGCAAAAAAAGCTAGATTTCTATTTTTTCTTATTTTTACTTCCATCGGAAATTCGATGGAGTTTTCGCCGAATGGCGGTCCGACCGATCGAAAAAGAGTGACCGATCGGGCGCCATCTGACGACGCCGGGGAGTGGGCATCATTCTGTTATTTATAGCCGAAGCGGCCTTACGCAAGCCAGGACCCGATATTCGATTCCCTTCTGTTTGCCGCCCTTACAATGACATTGGGGATTTTTATGGCTCGATTTACCCGGGAGGTGCGGGTAAATTTTCCGGTATTTTCCGGACGAGCGGGTTTTCGCTTAGAGAAGCTTTTAGAACAAACTTCTCGTAAGCTTTTTCAAAGAATTGCGAAACCGTGGGGACTCCTGTTTCGGGATGAATTTGGGTGTTCCGAACAAACCATGGAGCATTGAGCGCCAAACGCAAGGTTTTGTTCTGAAGAACTTGTAATCTGTGCACCGAATAAGGTGACAGGAAGCGAAAATACACTATTAGACCGTATACATATATGGATCTAATTAAAGTATTATAAATATTTACTTTGATGCAAGGGTTTAGCTTGCTCGACCTGGAAATTAAGGGGTACGCCTCTCTTCTTCAGAATGACTGCTAAATTAGCGTGCCTCCATGAAGCGGGAAAATATTGCAAACGCAGAATGGAATTCACGATATTCGTGATTTCTGCGATTTGCTTACTATGGAGCTTTCGGAGCTGCTTGACGGGGATACTGTCGCAGCCCGAAGCTTTGTTTGGGGCAAAACTACGAATGATAGCCACTACTGACTTTGGAGAAATCAGGTAATCCTGCAGATACGAAAGTTCAGGCTTGTCGGAAAGCCGCGCGTAAGCGCGGTCGACTGCCCGTTCTTCCGCCTGCGCCTCGGTCAGCCTCGGACTGGTCATCTGGAGTCTAAAAGACTCCGCCAGCATTTCAGCTTTTTCCAAGTCGGAGACGGCGAAAGAAACGCCATCATCCGACTTCAAGGGGGGAATGTCCCGTCGGGACTTCCCCACCAATAACCTTGCCAGACGCCAGATCTGCCTCGAATTTGACGTGTCGACAGAGAAAAGAAGTGAATCCCACTTCTCGTCTCTGTACGACGCCATCGCCTCTCTGGCTTCTCTGATCGCCCGGTTTGCCCGATGTTTATCCTCGGGATCGAGGGTGGATCTGGCCAACCTGACCAGGCGATTTTTTGCCCGGAGCTGGTTTTTCAGATCTGTCGGGAGGTCGGAAGTTCGCTGAAGCTGGTCGACCGTCCGAAGCTTGGTGGCAAGGCTGTAAGCCTCTTGGATATCCCTTGTCAGTTTACCGACAGCGAGATCGAGCTGCTTCGGGGAAGCAATTGTGGGGATTGGCTCTGTAGAGCGGAGATGGGCTCGCAAAACGTTCCAATCAGTGACTTTATAAGTCAACTTGAACGGAGCGCCCAAGAGCCGGCCGTCCCCCAGTTCGAGGAGGACAGGAAGATGGTCAGAGTCGAGCTCGTGCAGGACCGACGTTGCAATCGCTCTGGAGGAATTCTTCGTGATGAAGAAGTCTATAACCGATCCCGTGTGTTGCGGGTGGTTATAGGCATAGTGGGTAGCCTCATCAGGAAAGGCGATGAGGCACCCGAGCGATTCGCACACAGTGCTTAGAGTGCTACCACGATCGTTCGTGGTTCTGCCACCCTAGCGAGTGTTGTGTGCGTTGAAATCGCCGCGGATAATGATGGCGGCATCGGTGTCAAAGATTTTGGTGTAATCAGCCGGAACCAAAGGTTCACCGAAATGCTGATACACGGAATATAAAATGATAGGTCGGTCCTTGACCTCGACAGAAATGGCAGTGGCTTCCAGAGTGGCAAGCTCTGGTTTAGAAAGTCTGAAATGCCGGATGTTTCTTTTGATAAGAATCAACGTGCCGCCACCACGGCCATGTGAACCGCCTCCACGGTCATCCCTGTGAACTTTATAGTTCGGAATGCTGAAACGGATGGAGGGTTTAAGAAATGTCTCCTGAATTAGGATGACATCGATATTGTGTGCCGAATGTATGTGAGCAAGTTCCTCCTTCTTGCCACGTACGGAGTTGGCATTCCATGAAATTATTTTTAGGGAGTCCGGTTTAACGGACGTTGTTGGCGAAGGCAGACGTTAATTGGGCCATTACTAGGCCCATAATCTGCTTGGTTAGAAGGTTAATTATCTGACTTACGTCAGATTGAACGATAACTTGGGGTTGGGGTCGCGCTTGGCGCTGAGATCCCCACACGAAGGTGGATGTGGGGATTTTCGCGGGCTTTGGCTGTGGAGCAGCCTTTTGGGCGCGCTGCGAGGACAAAGCCTTCGCAGTGCGGGGCGCGGGACGGGCCGAACAGTTACGATAACTGGCGGTGTGATCACCGCCGCAGTTAACACACTTGGCCAGGGAGTCTTTGGGTTTTGGGCAATGCCTGGACCTGTGGTCGGCAGAGCACTTAACACATTTAGGGGGGCATGGCACTTGCGTGCCGTATGACCAAATTGTTGGCAGTTGAAACACTGACCAACTTGGTTCGAGGGTTTTTAAGTCTGGACTCGGATGTGCTGGTCCAGAAAATACTTCGTGTTAGTGATGCCCTTCGGTCTTAGGCACCGTGATTTGAACAATGACCTGAGGGCCTTTCTTGTTCTGCCAACGTTGAACGTTGGTTGGATGATAGCCCAAAGACTCGAGCTCAGCTTTGACGTCCTCGATGGGGATGCTCTCGAGGACGCCACGGAAAAGAACGCGAAGATTGCCTTCGTCAGGGGTGGTGTATGAATGATACGGGTATTTTCGATCATCGAGGAATTTTGTAAATTCCCGATGATTGTTGGAAGTGGGTGGCTGGAACGAAACCCCTTTGGGTTTCGTAGTAGAAATGCCATGGTTAATGTTCAGCTGTTTGCACAGCCGAACTACTTGTTGGAATGCCGCCTTGTCGTGTAAAACGACCGGCGGCACATGCCGGTTTCTGACTGGCCGCGACAGGGACCTGAGTGGGCGGGGCTTGGGTCGGAGACCCCGATGCCCCGTTAGAACGGGAACCCGCTGTCTGTGTCTTCGACAGTGCAGGAAAATGCACGTCGTCAACTGGCGGTGGGGAGGATTTTCGCTTGCGCTTAGGCGCAGCACGAAAACCCTCGGAATCGTAGGCCGAAGGTTGGCCGAGTTCGGTTTGGGAAATACTTACCTGGTTTTCCAGGCTTTCTTCTTCCATCCCGGATTCCTCCTCTTCGGAATCCGCTTTCTGCGGCAGCGATGCTGACCGCTTCTTCCTATGGCGCCTTTTCTTCTTTTCTTGAGCCGACGTGGGGGCTCTAGATGTCCTTTGGTCTTGCGAGACATCCTTTTTCTCCTGGAGACGGAGCATCTGTCTCATAAGGTCCTCGTTTCTTCGTGCCGCGGCCACTATCTCGGCCTGCAGCCTGCGTTCTCTTCCTGAAGCGCTGAAAAGCGCTTCTCAGAGACCACTCGGGCCTCTTTCTCCTCCTGGAGCAACGCCAGTGCTTTTTCTAGTTGCTTTCCTATTCTCTTCATCTCCATGTCGGCTACTTCCTTCCTGGCCACCTTTTCAAAGAGCTCGGATTCACTACCCGAGCTCTCCATAGTTCTTTTTCCGCGTTTTCCCGTCCGCGAAACGTAGCGGTTTTTCAACGGTCGTTAACGGTTTTAGGTCAGGCCACTTGCGCGGTACACTTGTGCGCATGCGAGAGAGCTACGTGAAACACGTCTACTCTCTACGACAGACAACACAAGACTTGCTTTTCTAATATTTCTACATATTTTTTATAGAACGATTTCTCTTTGCCTTCAAAATATCTTTCAGTTTGGGCAATTACCTCTTTATTGGAGTGAAATTTCTTTCCAGCGAGCATTTTTTTGAGATTTGAGAATAGGTACTAGTCGTTGGGGGCTAGTTATGGAGAATACGGTAGATGAGGAATTAATTCTTGTAATTTAGGCATCGTTGCCAACGATTTGTGATATGGTGCATATTTTTGTTGAAGCAGCACTTTTTTGTTTATTTGGGGCCTTTTTGCGATCTCATCCTTCAAACGTACCAATAACGCTACGTAAAATTGTTATTGATGGTTTTATCTTTCTCGAGATAATCGATGAATAGATTCCAAGCGCATTTCAAAATACAGGGACCATAACATTGCCTTTTGGATGGCTTTGGACGATTTTTACCGGCTGCTGTATGTTTCATCCATTATCACATACTCCATAAAAATCCTTTTTATTTTGCTTAAACGGCTCTAAACATTGCTCAGAATCATCAATATGTTATTGTTTTTGGTCCACTGTCTCCTAAGTGTTCATGCAAAATGGTGTAAACAATTCCTTTCGATTTCTGCATCATATCAGCTATCACCTGCAGCTTTACTTTACGGTTTTGCGAAAACATTTTGAGAATATTTCTGATGTTGTCTAGTTTAACCACGATTTGGCGCGTTCAGCATCATCGGTGTGTGTACGGCCATGTTGGGCACAAGTAATGATTATCAACCCATTGTTTTGCCTCAACATCATTTTTTTTCGTCAAAAAGCAATGCTTAATCAACATACGAAATTCTTTTTTTCCATTGTTTTTAAAATAGCAAAAGGTACGTCACTTAAAGCACAACAACTCAGAAACTAGTAGACAGATTGTCATGAAATTTTGACACATAATATTTGAAGGTTGGTACAATCGACAGCTATCTATATGTCAGATCGGCGACTTATTGACTGATGTGTCTAATATCTCTAAAAGCATATTTTGTAAAGATTAATTGGATATTATTTATATGTTATAAACTACAAATAAACTAATGATCATTGTTAAAACAATTTTTTAAAAATTTATATTCACCTCATGCAATAAATATATATATATATATATATATATATATATATATATATATATATATATATATATATATATATATATATATATATATATATATATATATGCGGCAACATTGCAAACGACGATATTTTATAATACCGACTATAATTATTTGCATTTTTTATTACATTCATTACATGTGGTTACTTTTGATTTAAAACAAAATATATTCTGTACGCGAATATCACGATATGCTTCGTATTTACGGAGAAGCTCTTCAAAATTGCGAAGGGACTAAGCATATTTACGGATTACGATACCCAGAAAAACTGCTTCCAGCTCGATAAACATTTGTCCAAAGTTTTTTGACAAATATTTGCCGTAGTTAAGACTTTTGGATATGGGTAGTGTGGTTTCAGAGTTTTAAGAATGTGAACAAATTTTACATCTTATTGAAGAGGATTCTGCCAGGGGTACTCGAAGTATTGCTCGACTAGTTGGAATTTATTATCCGATTGTACATAGAATTCTAGAAAAAAAGACAAACTTACACAATATCGTTGTTTCATGACAAAGTTGAGATTGCTAGCATTAATTTTTCACATCATAACACGTTTTAAACAAATCATGTTACATTAAGAAACACCTGATTGATTTTTATATTAAATTAATTGTTTAAAATATCCACCATCCCATTTCTGGTAAAAGAAGTCGGTTAAAAAAATATTGAACAAAAATTTTGAATTCCTTTTGTTTTGCCCAATAAACCATTGACGGTATTGTTTTATGTGTTTAAAATCAATTGGTAATAGTGCTTGTATCCTTTGTACATGATGAGGGTAGAGTAGTTGCTGTTTTAGTGTTCTACTTACAATCCAAAAGGAAATTCCAACTTGTTGTGAAATACGGGTACTTCTGGTAGAATCCTTTTCAATAAGATGTAAAATTTGTTTTTTGACTTTAGAAGCGATTTTTGGCTGCGGTTTACATACTTGAAGTTTTGAAACCACACTACTTGTATCCAAAATGTTCTTTGGATATTTAGAAATTTGGACAAATATTTGCCGTGTTGGAATCGCCCTATTTCGGAGTATCGTTGCTCATAAATAACCCTTTAGCCCCTTCGGAATTTTGGAGAGCTGCTCCGGAAATACAAACCATATCGTGATATTCGCCTACAGAATATATTTTTGAAAATTATTAATAATAATAATAATACACTGTAATACACTGAAATAATTTTTTGTCGCTATTTTGAAATAACATTCTTTGTCGTGACAGCATGATCTTAACTAAAAAAAAAATTACAATATTCATAAGTTAATTTGCAGTTTATTCGTTAAGTGATAACAATCAGCTGCAAGATTCATACGTAATGTAGGGTATGATACTTAAATAAAAATGTTTTAACAATGTTCATTAGTTTATTTGTAGTTTATTCTTTAAGTGATAACCAATTAATATCTGTCATATATGTTTTTACACATATCTGCTTAAAACAGTAATTCTTAATGAAACTTTTCGATTGGTGATTTAATAAATTTATAATTTTTTTACACTTTTTCTTTAAAATGATGTGAAGAATCGCAAAGGAAACATGTAGGTTCATGTAATATAGTGTGTTATTATTAAAGTTAGCTATTAGTATACAATTAGCTAGTAACAATATTACTATTGTTTTATTTATGTTAATATTGTAGTTATGTCAGTGAATTAAATGCAACAATTTGTCAATTATTGCTTGCAGAATTTCTTCTGAATTCAATAAACATAGCTTCTGTTACAATTCAAGTTATATTATATGTAAGTATTAAAAGCAGTTTTATTTTGCTAAAATGACATAAACAATCTAATATGTAAATTACATTACTTTACAATCTAATATGTAATTTGAAAAGTATGCTTGGAAAAAAAAATGCTTTATAGGTTACGGACTAAGTTAATAGAAATTATAATACAGTAAGACCCCGTTTAACGCTGCTCCGCTTAATACTGTTTCAGCATTGCGATGAGTCTCTCAATTTAAGTATTTGGGTGAAATAATCACGGAAAATGGGTTGAAAAAAGCGGCCAATAAGGGTAGATGTCAAAAAATGGAAACTGCATTGAGACTTACACAAGGTATTTACATCAAAAATGTATATGTAAAAACACAAAACTGTGACATTACAACACAGTTATTAAGCCAGAATGTCCATATGGTACAGAAACGCTTATTTTGAATTGAAAGAAAGATATCGAGGAGATTGAAAAGAAGGATAGAAAAATCATAAGAAAAATCTTAGTCTCTAAACAAATAAATAGCAACACAACAACAACAACAACAAACCGACTTCGAGAAAACCAATAAATCAAACAATAAATAGATATACATAGCGATATGAGAAAAAGAAGACTTAAGTTTTACGGATATATAAAACGGATGAATCAGAGTAAGAACAGCAAATATTACACAAAGTGAAGAGCGCAAAGGAAGGCTAACAACAACAAACGCCTCTAACTGAACTTTGTGTGGTCCACCAGGGCCCATACGTGAATAATAATAATAAGCATTATATATATATATATATATATATATATATATATATATATATATATATATATATATATATATATATATATATATATATATATATATATATATATGTGGGTGTGTGTGTGTGTGTATACAGAGCCGCTATAATTGGGAGATTAGTGAGGATATCACCGGATAACAACAGTTAATGTAGGTGTTACAGGAGGAACGACGATCCACTGTCGATACTATTATTGAACAACTGTTTTGAAAATGATTTTTAGGAAGGATCAGTTGAACAGAGAAGGGTACATATTTACAGAAGTCATCAAATAGGGAGCTACGCGGATTTAAGTCTTTTTATCTTTTAGTCTTGGTTTTAATATATCTTTTTCTTGTGATCCCTATTAATCTATCTACCATAAAATTTAAACTAGCCATCTTTTTATGGGAGCTATGATTCGTATCGTCAGGAGTGTATGTCGAAGTGGTGATGTATCTCAAGTATATTTCGACAATTATTGAAAAATCTTTTTACTTACGACTTTTTAAAAAGACAAGAACAAAGATAAATTCATGTTAATACCGTTTATGTCTAGAGACCATGTAATAAATTATAAATTAGAAGAAGTCCTGGGTAATCCTAATGATAAAGTAGATCTACATGAAACATTCGGGAAACATATATAAAATTGATTGTTAAGATTGCAATTGAAAGTAAAGCGTCTACTATTAGGGATGATGGAACTTGGCGGTCATATTTGTTTACCGATTTTTGACATGTTTTGCCAGTTGTTTTCTGAAAGGTTTGCAATTAAATCATGGTTCGTTTCACGTTAGAAGAACGTTTGGAAATTGTCCAGTTTTATTACACAAATTCGCTGTGCCCTCGAGCTACTCAACGAGAAATTCCGACCCATTGTGGTATTCGTCGTTGTGGTCATTCTGAACAGGCTATTGATCGAGTTATTAGACAATTTGAAAGTGAGTTTACACTCCATGATAATATCGTGCCTTTATGACAAAGAAAATAGAAGTGTATATTGCCGCTATTCAAGTAAGGGTAGCCGAAAATGACGTCTCGGTTGCTAGCCGCTCGCAAGAGTTAGACCTTTTTGAGGTTGAACTTATGCTTGCATTCAGATAAGATGGCACTCGCACAAAAATTGAAACAAATCGACAATCATATTCGTGGTGAATTTACCGATTGGGCCTTCGAAATGATGGAAGCCGACAATAAATATCATCGCAAAATCATCATCTCCGATGAGATTCATTTCTAGCTCAATGACTTTGTCAATAAACAAAATTGCCAGTATTGGTGCGAATCTAATCCATACGGGATATATGAGAGTTCTGTGAATCCGCAAAAGATCACAGTTTGGTGTGGATTTTGGCATGAAGGAGTCGTCGATCCTTATTTCTTTAAACATGAGGAAGGAGTCACCATTACCATCAATACCGAGCACTACAAGGCAATGCTGGAAGAAAACTTTTTTTTCGGAATTTGTTGGAATCGATGCGGATGATCTTTATTTTCAAAAATATGACGCACTACCACATATTTCCCGAGTAAAGGTGGGCTTATTGCGAGCCAAGTTCGGTAACTCGTTAATTTCACGAAATCGCTACATCGCTTGGCCGTCGAAATCATGCGATTTAACTCCTTTAAATTATTTTCTCTCGGGACATGTGAAAACACAGGTTTATAGCAATAATTCCGCGACTATTGGCGACTTGGAAACTAACATTCTTCAAGCCATAGCCATCATATAGCCCGAAATAGGAAAATTGCGCGAACGAATCCGTGTCTGCAAAAAGAGCCGTGATGGCCATTTGGCTGAAATCTTGTTCAAATCATAAATTGCATGTCTGAATCTCTTAAATAAAGCAATCGGAACCGATTTTGACTAAAAATGTGTGTTTTATTTAATTTTGAAGTTCCGTTATTGTTATTGGTAGACCGGGATAAATGACCTATTCCATCTTGTTTACTTTTTTAGATAATTGGGTTAATTGGATAATAGCATTAATTGAGAATGAAATGGTATTATCATGAATTTATTTTTGTTCTCATTCTTTTAAAAAAATCCAAGCTTTTCTCAATAATTGTTTAAACTTAAGTTTTCTAATTAATTCATCTGCAATATTCTTATTATAACCATTCACTTCAGACACCTTGCTAATTAATTTTATTTCATTGTTATAATTATCTTCGTTTAACCTTCAAGCGAGCGCACGGTCATTTGTTACCGCTGCGGTTGCGTGTAACTTTATAAACTTATTAAATATTTTTGGGATTTAGAAGACAAATTAAAAAATAAACTTATTTATCTATTACACTTTATTTATTTAGACACATTAACTTTAAATTAGGAAACAATTTGGCAACAAAAATTTTGCTTAAATATAAAATAAACTTGAATTTATGAAATTATACTTTGGCGAGATCAAATAACAAAAACACAGATGTTTTTATTATTTACCTGTATTTATTTCTCAATTTTAAGTTTAACTATACGTATACACGTTCTCTTTGGATTGGGAAAGATTTTAGCAGCATAACTCTTACTTAAACATAAAATCAAATTTATTAATTTTAAATAATTAAAACATATTAATTTTTTATATTAACATGTTTGATAAAGAGATGAATGGAACAGCAACAAAAATTTCTATTATCTACCGGTATTTAATTCGTTGGCTTAGGTTTAGTTTTCTTTTTCATCAGTCTCTTTATCATGGTAACATTCGTTGAAAAGAAATGTAGTGTAGTCCTGGCAAATATTTTTCAGACAAGCTGCAAATTGTGTTTTGAATTTTCTCCTTTTTTTAACATGACATATTTTGCAACTTCATCTGCATGCACTGGAATTTGTGCCTGGTTCTCTACACGAGTTTCCGTCACTTATATTTAAGTGGTCCCTAATTTTTCTTTTGATTTTTCTCACCATCACCATCAATTTTGATTTTTGATTCTTTTTGATTTTGAATTTGTTTCTCGGAAGGTACCATCTTAGTTACGGTGGATATCATAACTCTTCTCTTTCATACTCTTTTGTCAGCTAAATTACCAATTCACGTAAATATTTTCGCCTTTTTTCTATAACTATTTTATTTGCCTTCAAGGTTACCATGGTGTTTATTATTGCAATATGTAGAAAACGCAGTGTTATCATAAAAAATTAGAAAATACGAATTTTGTAGGATGGTGAATACTATCGCGAAGAGCGTCTCATGGAATTTTTTCGGCATCGCGAGGGCCTAAATTGTTCCGACGTTTACGCTGCGTCTAAAAGAAATGCAGGAAGAGGGAATATAGTCTCTTGTCTTATGGCGAGGCCTATAAAGGCCCCCACAGACATCGTTCTTTTTACTACGAACTATGACTACAGCCACACATTATGCGTTGTTTCATTATGTTTATCTGATATCGTGGCGTCATTATCATCATCAGATTCGTAATGGATCTTACAATGTTAGCAGTGGCGGCTATAAAATGTTAAAAAAATCTGTTCAAGATGGGCTAAAGAATGGTTTCTTAAACGAAGGCAATTTTCACACGTGAATTTTTTAAGCCAATTACGACTAGAACCTGGAGATTGATGTAATTATCTGCGAATGGCTGAAGAAACGTATTTAGGGCTGATCACTTTAGTAACACCAGTAATACAAAAGCAAGATACGTTAACGAGACGAAGTATTTCACCGCATGTGCATCTTACCGCCACACTAAGAGTTCTTGCTACTGGAACGAGTTAAAAAGACCTAAAATTCTCAGTTGCTGTAAACGGATGGTTAAAATCAAGCTAGAGCAGATGTTTTTGGCTACAGACCGGCCATTTTATCCGAACAGTTTTACCCGGGCGGGTAAAACTGCCAAAATAGAATGGCGTCTGTGGGGGCCTTAAGGTCCGACCACACACGTTCAGTTTCAATTGACAATTTGAACTGTTTAGTTTAACTGTACAGTTTAACCTCTATAGTGCTGTTCAAGACATATCGTTGACGAATGACTGCAATAAACTGCAAACAACCTCTGTCGTAACGAAACCCGGCAAAGTTGCAAAAAACTAAACAGGGTCGGGCCTAATAAAATAACAGGTAAAAAGATACAATTAATTTTATATCTGGTTTAGTAGTTTCGAAATATTTTAGTTTAGTTCGCATTCTTTTCTTCAACAGTGCAGTTCTATAATTTCGACTGTATTTTTATTATTCCAAATGTGCTAAAAATGTGGCGTTCTAGGCAAGATAATGATCATTGTGTCTCCGGTAGTGCTAATTTAAAAAAAAAACATTTATTATCCGGTGCTAAGCAAATTGTTAAAAATGTGTATGTTTTTTTATTGAATAGGGGCTTAATGTAAATGCAGCCGCAGCGGAAACGTCTTCATTAAAGAAAACGTCGTTGTCTAGAGTTAAAGATATTGTGATGAAGCCAATTATAGCCAAAAAGTTCGTAGTGATTCTGATAAAAGCAAATGTGTTGACGAAAGCGGCAAATACTTAATTCGATGCAAATTTTATGCAATGTATGAAGAGCAAACTGTGTCTGCATTGCATTCATTGCAACAGCGATTAAGGAAAGATGAAACCAACATTATTTGCAACAGAACTAGCCTCCGGAGAATATTATTTTTAATGGGTTTTGCATATTGAATCATTAATAAAAGACAATTATTAAAGAAATCACAATGATTGCGACGATGGCGGTTTGATTACTTAAGCTTTATAAAAATACACATTAGAAAATCATTCCATTATATAGCTTGATGAAACATGGTTCGCCAGCAAAAGGATGGGTAGATATATTAAGAAAATGCCAAACCAAAGCCCTAGTAAATAAGAGAAAAAGGATTACAATTTTACATGCTGGTTCCGAGGATGGATGGGTTCCAAATTGTTTACGGTTGTCCTTCAAAAATATTAAACATTAATCTTTGGATTACCATGACGACACCACATGAGAACTTTTTGAAGATTGTTTTATAAATAGCCTTTTGCCCAATGTGCCTAATGATAGCGTAATTGTAATGGACAATGCTAGTTATCATAACCGCCAAAAAAATAAAGTTCTTAATGCAAATAACACTAAGTTGGAAATCCAGAACTATATGTTAAAATGTGATCTTCTAGAAATATATATATTTAATGCTAAAAAGGAATATGGATGTTATAACATTGCTGCCGATATAGGATATACGGTTTTATGCCTTCTCCCGTATTACTGTATTTTTAATCCAATTGAGCATATGTGGCATCAGGTAAAATCCAATGTTTGAGCAGAAAACATTTATCTGACTCTAAGGGCAAGTGCTGCAACATTAATTAGGAATGTTGTAGATAGTATTCCCAAAGAAAGTTGGATAAATTCGATTAACCATGTGATTAAAATAGAATAATCCTATGTATCATTTACTAATAATATAGAACCACTTATTATTAATGTAGATCAAAGTGACAGTGAAAGTGAAACCGATTTAAATGTATAATTAAATTTAAGTTGTAATTTTTATTGTACTAATAAATAAATTTATTTATTTATTTTTATTGTACTAAAATTTCTAAATACACAAACCAATAAACAAGGTTTTAGTCATAATAATAATAATAATAATAATTTAACAATATTTAATTTTTTCCAAAATTATTCAGAACTCCGACTTTGGCGCCTTTGAAGAAACTAGGAATATTTTTATTGAAATTTATTGAGGCAATTGACATTTTGCCGAAAGGCAACGAAATATCTTGAACTGGACTAGACGTGTGTTGGTATTTCAGTCTCAGTTCAACTCAACTGAGCAGTTAAACTGAGACGAATAAAATTTTATTTTTTTTAACTGAATGGTTTAATTGATCGTTGCGTGTGTGGCGGTTCAACTGCACATTTCTCAGTTCAATTTGTATCAGGAGCCAGTGGGTTTGGTTTTTTCTTGAAAGATGTCGCGTAATAAGCCAAACCCAGTGACAGTAGATTTTACTGCTATATACAGATCGAAACCTTGTCGGTGGCAAGTAAAGAGTCATGACTATCATGATCGTACGAAGAAGGATGCTGAATTAGTTGGACGAAGTTGAACCTGGTGCTGACAAGAAGTCTGTGATCAATAAAATTAACAGTTTGAGATCTGCTTTTCGCAAGGAGAAAAAGAAAGTTGAGACGTCAAACAAGTCTGGAGCATCAACGAATAACATTTACAAGCCGGTAGTCTGGTATTACGACCTATTTGATTTCTTGCAAGATCAAGATACTGCGAAGACCTCAACTTCAAATCTGGACGGTGAAAGAGATGAGGTAAGAAAAACACGAGAATATTAATATATCCAAAGACAAAATGTTTATTTCTCTCTCTCGGTAAACATCAAAGAGTGTTTTTATTTGTTTTTCAAAATGTGATTCTTCTGCCTTGAGACGTGGCCATCATTCATGAAGTAATTTATAAAACTTTCTCTGATTTATTTTGCGTCATTACAAATATTTCCTCAATTATGACAATTTATTGGAATCATGCTCGATTGCGAACTATCGCAACCAATAGAAATAACAGATTCATCATGAGTATTTTCTTGATAGATAAAGTTCGCAGGGATGTATGTAGTAGATTGATGTTCAATCAAAAAGTTATGCAAAGCACAAATAGTCATTACTATTTTCTCAATATTTGGCTCTAAATTAATTGGGGTGTGAAAGATACGAAATCTTGAGGTAAAAATACCAAAAACATTTTCGACAATGCGCCTTGCTCGCCATAATCGATAGTTAAAAACCTATTTCTCTGGTGAATCTAATAGTCCCTGCATGAATGGTTTCAAAATATCAGTTCTCAGAGGAAACGCATCGTTCGCAACGAATACATACGGAACATTTTTGAAATTGTCACTAATCCTCGTTTAGCAGCTTTTCAAAGAAAGATGTATTCTGAAGAACACCGCTATCGGAAATCCGTCCATTTGTTTCAAAATCCGCTGGTTGGAATCTGTATTCTGCGTCAACTGTAGTTAAATTAACCATGCTGTGTTTACGTTTGTAATTATAATAATACGATCCATAGTTTTGTGGGGAAATTATATCAATGTGTTTGGTATCCATGGCACCGAAGCAGTGTGGGAAATGCCATCTTTCCTCAAACAAAGCTGCAGTCTCCTTCCATTTTTCGTCTGAGTTGGGAAACTGAAACAAACATGAAACAATAAATAAATGTTAAAATAAATTAGGCTTTTTGATGTTTTTTTTTGGTTCAATATTATTGTAACAAAATTATGTTTTCATTTTGACGAAGTGAATCCTGATGTTGGAAACTCTACATCTACAACTGCGGCTGTTCAAGAACTGGCAACACAATCAAAACAGTCAATAACTTCAAGACCTGGTTCTAATAAAAGACAAAAGAAAAATGATGAACTGACAGCAGAGATGTTGATGATAGTGCGTGACCATTTCAAAACACCCAATGAACAACTTAATCGTTATGATCTGGCAGGAAAAACTATGCCTGCAAAGTTGAGAGGTCTAGAAAAACGCCATGCCCTTATTTCGGGAAAAAAGATAGGTGGCATATTATAGGCAGGAATGTGTTAACTAAACCATCGTCAATGTACCATCATAGTTCATCAGCAAGTCAGAGTCTTAATATTACCCCAGGTCCCACACCACAACATATGGGCAAGGTTAATTTACACAGATTCATAATGACGGAAGTCGACACTTATTCTTTCTCAGGACAACACAGCATCCTCTTATTTTTCTTACTTTAATGCTGATTTGTGAAAAAGAACAAACAAAAATTCAACTTGTTTGAGACTAAACGTTACATTAAGTGGATTCCTTTAAAAATGTACCCTTTTACAAAAATAAAAGCAGTTTGCCAATTAAAAAAATGTGTTCTAATTTCTCTTATTCTAAATAAAAAAACAATTAAATACCTTCCTGCATATACTTCTGCAAAACTTTATACAAGGCGTTACGTGTTTCTGGAATAATTTTTTTAAGAGACTGAGGTGATATTCCCAAGGTAGCAGTTAATCTTTCATGTGGAGATATTGCTGTTCTCATTACTGTTTCTTTCTTCTTAATCAAAGGAGAAACTAGCAAAAGCACCTTTTGGTAAACTGTATCTTTCATGTTTAAAAAATTGAGGAAAACTAATGGTTTTCCACTCAATTCTTTTAATAATCTGTTTACGCTTTTTTGATTTTTTACTTTTTTGTAAAATTGTACAAAGTAAACCGAGAGCGGCCAAATCGTCCGGATACATCGAATCCATTGTAAAACTGAATGATTGAACTGTACGTATGTGTACTTTACAGTGTACAGTTTAAACTGTATAGTTTAAACTGTCAGTTGAAACTGAACGTGTATGGCTAGTCTAAGAGGCATCTAAAGATGGGAAATAGTTGTGAACTAGATGTAAGATATAATCAGAAAATATATCAGTGTGTCAGTGTATTAGTATATAACCAAAAATGTATGTAAAAATGTATCAGCATGTTGCGTCGATTACACACCGCGCGCCCGCTTGAAGGTTAAAGAAAAATCGCTTGATCTATTTGACATGAGGTTTAAACTAGCCATCTTATTTGGGAAGTTATGATTTAAATCGTTAAGAAGTCGTTTCAAAAATTTAATTATTAATGTAACGCTTCACAGTTCATGATTCTTATACGCTTCATTAGGTATGGTTGTCATTATGAAAAGAACATAGTCTCGTTTTAGAATTGGATTGAATTAACATGGTTAGACAAACACGCTTCGAGATGCTTAGAAAACTAATATGGTGTTTAAAGGTAAATCTCTTCAAGTTTAGAAGAGTTGTTTAAAGAAGGACATTAGAATTTTAGCTGGATTTTATGGATTTATGGATTTTTTTCACACTATGTAATTTTGCAGGAAGCTACATTTTTAAATATGCTTAAAAAAATATACGATAACTCACAAATATATATTTTATAGCTACAATTATTTCCTTAACCATTTTATTGTCTTTATATCTAGAGTCCTACCATAATAGATTCAGTATTTTGGTCTTCATATACAGTTTTGTTATTTATTCAGTTATTTTCTGTGGCATGGCAAGCCAACGAAATTCAAGTACAGGTACTGAAAGACATATTAATTACATGAATGCAATTTTATAAAATAGACATTTTCTAGAGTTTAGCTATATCAGACTCCTTGTATGAAAGTAACTGGTATGAACAGAATACACAAATCAAACGAACTATTCAATTTGTAATGATGAGAGCTCAAAAGCCACTTAATATTTATATAGGGGCATTTCTTGAAATGACTCTAGGTTCTGCTTTAATGGTAAATATTATAGATGTATGGAATATGTATATATTAGTATATGTTTTGTTTTAGTCATTGAAAGCAGCATATTCGTATGTTACATTAATCGTTCAATTTGATGACCACTGAAACTACAAGAGCCACCACTACACTACTACCACTGCACCAGTTTACCATTGAGACTATAACATTAATTGTTGCATTATTATCTACAACGTAGGGCAAATATGGCACTAGCTTTATTAGAAGTGATAACATAAAAATTAATAAATGCAGAAAATTCTAATTGTCAAGGAAAAACTACTTTTTCTTTAACGACTGCGTAAAGATAACACAAATTCTAAACAGAAAAAAGTAAATAAATATTAAATACTATTTTCACAAAACTATTAATAAATATCACAAAAATATGTAGCCTTATTGTGTAATAACCAGAGAACACTTACTGGAGATGTATTACTGTTACATTGTTATAATTAATGTTTATTGATGACAAGATGACAGAATAGTTTTTAAGCAGGTTTTAATTTGTGCACTATTGAAGCATTAGTGTTGTTATCACTCAAACAAAAATTGTATTTAAATCACAATATAATAAACATATTAAATCAAGTATTATCAGTATTTCTTCTTCCTACGATGCTGCGGTCCGTTAGTGAGCCTGTCCTCCTTAATGGTCATTTCGAATCGGATTGATATATTAAATCAATACAATTTGAAGCTGTCTAAGAGCCTGGTGGCGTAGTATTCCATCCGGTAAAACTGTTGACTTCCCTTTTGGAGGACTGGTAGGTTAGTATCTGAAACGTATTCAGTGCGCGTTTGGAGGACTTGCTGGAGTCCCTTGGTAGTGCGTAACAATTCTTTTTGTAAACTTAATTTTTCCTAGTGCGTTCTGAAACAATTTAAAGTGACAACCATTTCGAGCAACGGTGCTCTATCAAATTTTGTTTCAGACTTGGGTACAGTACAATGGAAACTTTTGCAAAACAAGAACGGACCTACAGGAAAAGGGTTTTGTTACGGACCCAGGTTTTCAGATGATTTAAGGCATTCTCGAGACTGAGATCAGATTGAAAGTGAACCTTGTAGGGGAAGGCCTTCAATTGCAAAAGTGAGGAAAATGTTCACAGAATCTGGGATTTTGTGTATTCTGATCGTCGGTTGACGGTAAGAATGATCGGGAAAGAGTTCAATTTGATTCAAAAAACCGTTTGTCTGCTTTTTACCAATTTTCTTCATACCCAATTATGAAGAAAATCTGCGCGAAAATGGTTACGAAAAACCTTACGCGCGACTCTTTTTAATAAAGGTTGTCCATTTTGGACAGCCGCAATTCCAATTTGGTCTACGTCTTCTCCACAAATTCACTCTTTGTGGCCTTTTCGGGATATACATGTTGAGTTTCTCCTTATACCCTTTGCTTCTATCATCGCTAGATTTATGGAATAAGGATAACTCGTTTAATGAAAGAGTTGCTATTTTATAAGTTAGATGACATTGAAGAATACAGAAAACATATTTTGCATAAATGTAAACGAAATTATACTGGCTAAAATAAGTCTAAAGTCTAAGCTCACAGCCAAATAATGGTTCAAAAAATATTACAATTAGATGGGTATAAATAATATGGAAATACTTAACAAAGTAAGGATGTAAAGATGAGCGTGAAACGTAAAACAGAATGAAATTTTATAAGGACTTAAATATTGATTCTTGAAAATAGATCTATTAATTAGAGGTTCTAAAGCCTTGAAAGAATATGTAACTGAGATGAAAAATGTAGTAGGCAACATAAAGTTTAAAAATACAAATTATTAAACATTACGTGAAATAACGAATAGATGGCGTTTGAGTTAGTTCTTTCGTCCATCACAATGTCAAACATCAACTCTCAGATCATTGCGGTATCGTCTTACTATTATTTCTTTTCAAATGTATAAAAGAAACTATTCGACCGGAAATTTATGATTAAATGTAAGTTATGGGTGACAATTAGAAGAACTTGATCACTATGCGTAATATTAAGGCAGATATGCTTTGGAGAATTGCTAGTCCAAATATATTTAGAAAACATGGCTTGAAAAACAAATTCTCCGTCTCTTGTATATATCATTATCCTTTAAATTAATTAATTTCTGGCAAGTTCTTTTAATTTACTTCGATGTTATTTCTTTCCTCTGATCATCATCATCATCATCATCATCATGCAGCCATCATCATGAAGGCCTCCTCAGCATGTCTTCAAATCGCGCGGTCCTGAGATCTCCTCTGCCATTCGAATTCAATATAATTGATGATGCTATCGGCCCATCGAGTCTTCGGTCTTCTTCGTGCACGTTTATGATCAAGCGGTATCCATCTCAGGATTGCTTTGATTGCTTGATGTGACATTTGTTGTCACATCGCCTCGATATTCGACCTTTCAATTCCTCCGCACCTCCATTTCAATTCCTTTACTCTACCAATGATGTTCTTTGTGTGATATACTTTCGTTTGTTCTCTGATACATGTTCAGGTTTTTCTATTCCGCTTTGTAATGCTAAGCATACACCTTTCCATTCTCCTCTGTGCTACCCGAAGTTTTTGAACTGAATGTGATGTGAGTGTTCTTGTTTTTTGCGAAGTTATGATGGAAAATATTAGCCCGGTTAATATAAATTTAAATATAATCTTCTCATAACATCTAATACCATCTAATATTTTCGTACGCGCCCTGCACACTGTGCTATTCTTACACATTAAGGCAAACATTAATGTCCTTTAATTTCTCAGTTTGTGTTTAGCATTGTTTATTCCCTTGTTTTCTTCCAGTTTTTTTGTACTAGCTAAATGTTGAACCGGTGCGTTTCCTCTAGAATACGTTTTCTTATAGTTTTGCAAAGCTCAATGTACTGCCAAAAAGACTCCCTGCATTACTCATTATCCGCCGTTTTTTTTCATTAAATCAATGGTCTCATTGGAGATTTTTCACTGTTTGAATTTTTTTTCTGCTAGTGGTATTGTTGTGCACATTGCACATTGTCGATAATTTTTTTATGCTGATCTGTTATTTTCATCTTTTCTTGGTCTTGCAACACAGCAAATCGGTTCGACAAAGCAATCTCAAAATCACTGCAACCGCTTCCCAGAATTCACTTTGCCCTTTTTTGACCTAAGCATTCTTGCCCGTTCTTTTCGACAGTTGATGTTAAGCTTTGCTTGCACCATTCTACGTCATTTCTAATATTAAAACGGTTAAGGATAGTACAATTGCAAAATATTGTTTTACCTTTTGAAATCAACCAAATCACCACTTTCACATGGGCCATTTATATTTTCACCAGCTCTCGCTTTTCCAATTCTAACATTAAAGTCGCCCATCAGGATTTTATACTTGCACCTTTCGTTGGGCCATATTATCATAAAATACCTTAATTTTCTCATCCACATAGCTTATAGTTGGTGCATAAGCTTGGGCGATTTGAAGCTTCAAATTTTAATCTAGCCGAATGATCCATTGGGTTAGCCGGTTGGCTATACTTTCCAATTTTACGACACTGTCCTTCAATATTCGAATATTCAGAAGTCGCTGTCGATCAACATACCCATGTTTAAATCGATATTTATTATGGCCGCCGCATTGGTGCGGGCGGTTTCCTGTTCGTTCCTGTCCAATTTAGCCGCTAAATCGGCTATTTGCCTTTTCAGGTCTTTGATTAGCTCCTTGAGTTCAAAAATCGTCTTATTGAGACCGTGATTGTCGCGGAGCGACTGTTCGAGCTCCTCAGGAACCTTGCAATTATCTCGTCGGACCCGGAGTCCGGAGCCGATAACCGTGAAGTCATGATGGTGTGCCAATATCACCTGCACTCTTCCAAATACCTTGAATTTCTAAATAGACACCCAAAAGTGCCTAAATAGCGACCCAAAGGTCCGAAAAGTATGCCTTGTTGTGCCCCGAGACTATTCCTGCTGTAGGATTGCCGCGAAATCTTCAAAAATAGTTCGCGAAATGCGAAAAAAATATTACAAACTGTGTAATATTAATTGTTTTAATAAAAACAATCAATATCACAGTGAAAAACCGTTGGTGATGTCACAATCACGCCACCAAGCAGCCTGGTATAGTTCAGTGTAAATAACCAATGGGAGCTCTTGAAAAACACGTCTGTACTGCACGAGTGCTCTGATTGTACTGTGCTCTGATTGTTTTCATGTTCTGTGTTCTGTGCGTCAAACTTATAGAGCACTTCGTGAATTTTATGGTGCACATAAACGCCCAACCGAGCGATGTATTCGCCGAATTATGGACAAATTCACGCTGCTTGATATTAAAATAAAAACAAGACGAAAAACTGGGTTCCGAGGAAAATATCGTAGCTGTTGCTGGCAGTGTTGATGAAGATCTAAATTTATCAATTTGTCGAGATTCGCAAAAAGTTACGCTTTGTTATTCGACTACGTGGAAAATTTTGCGTAACGATCTTAGTCTGGTGCCTTACAAAATCCATCTTGTTCAAGAACTTAAGTCGCAATTGAAGCTGATTTTTAGCTGAACTGTTACATTAAAAAACAAGATTGCCGCATTTGACATGAAAATAATCCGCAAATGATCAAACAATAACCGTTGTATATAGAAAAATGCACCGGTTGGTGCGGATTACTTACAGTAGCGCTGAAAAGTATTTTGACAAATATAAAAATCGATACTTTACAATATACAATACTTTACAATAACTTTTACAATAACAAATAACTCACAAAAATGATACATCAAAAGTAAACTAATTTATTTACCAGAAAAATTAATAAATATAAATGTGCCAAAAATATCTTTGGATTTTTTATTAACATTTACCAGCAATGCATTTATACGATGTTTTACTACATCAGTTTATTTGTGTTAATTGTACAGTGTAGCAATAAAAATGCGGGGGCTGAAATATCTGCGTTTAATAAGGCCCAAATTATTGCCTTGTAAAAAGAAGGTTTCTTGCGACATCAAATTGCTACTCGTTTAAATATTGTTCGGAGTACTGTTAGCAGAACAATTCGAAGATTCGAAGAAACTGGTGATGTTGCCTCACTACCCAGAAGTGGCCGAAGAAGGGTTACAAATGAACGACAAGATCGATATCTTGCTCAATACGCATGAAGAAACCTCTTAGTACCGATTAGAGCGATAGAATTTCAGTTCCAACGGACGTACAGTCGTGCTATATCATGTCGTACGATTGCCAGAAGAGTTTTCAACGTTGGACTGCATCGCAGACGCCCAATTAGAGTTCCCCTGTTAAGTTACCAGCAAAGGCAAAGGTGTTTTCAATGGGCCAGAGAGCATCAAGCCTGGTTATTGTCTCAATAGAGAAATGTCGTTTTTACCGATGAAACAAGAATTGCTTTAATCAGCGATGATTATTGTCAGAGGGTTTGGAGGGAGGTAGGAAGACAGCATCGCCTTAATACAGCTATTGAAGTAGCTGCATATCAGGGCGATACCGAAATACTTTGGGAAGGAATATTTTACAATGGAAGAACAGAACTCATTCACGACCCACAAACAATGAACGCATATTTCTACTTGGAACATATCACCAGACCTATTATTTATCCATTACACCAAGAAATTGGTAACAATTTTATCTTTATGGATGATAACGCCCGCGCGCATAGGACTAGGATCGTCCAGATGGCTCTAAATGAAGCTGGAATTAACAGATTAGATTGGCCGCCATTATCGCCGGATATAAATCCAATCGAACAAATATGTAAATACCTTTCTAGAGCCATTAACGGTAGGAACAATCCGCCAAGAAATCGCCAGCAGCTAATTTTGGCCGCTCAAGAGGAATGGACCAATTTATCACAACAATTTATCACAACAATTTATCACAACAATTTATCACAACAATTTATCACAACAATTTATCACAACAATTTATCACAACAATTTATCACAACAATTTATCACAACAATTTATCACAACAATTTATCACAACAATTTATCACAACAATTTATCACAACAATTTATCACAACAATTTATCACAAGAGGTCCAAGTCAGCCTAAATGTCAACCTCACCTGCTCGAGTGGTGGTATAAACCATGCGGTGTACCCTGTCGGGTAAAAGACGAGGCTTTGACGACTGGATACGGCGATAGTACCGTTTCATCAAGTACTGGGGAAGTCTAATTCTTATATCTGAGGAAGGTAATGGATAAATCCGCCTCAGTATTATCCCATGAACACAAATGATGGGTTTTTCCAGAATTAAAAATTGCGGAAGCAAAATAAATCTCCCAATCGGATCTCTGAATAGGATTGCCTTGAAAGACTGCTTTAAAAAAGTTAGGAAAAGCTTAAGCTAAATAATAATGTAATAAATATTGCTAATGGAACGTTCGATGAGTGCTCGACGCAAGAAAAATTTACATAGTGGAAATGGAACTTTAGTAATACGGGATGAAAATCAATGGTTTATCCGAAACTCTCAACTCAAAATGGTAGAACAATATACTTTTTACATCACGACAATTTGAGGCGAAACGGTGTGGCATTTGTGTTGACGAAATGTGCTAGTAAATGTGTGTTTATGATCCTGTCAACGATAAAATTATAGCAATAAAAATAAATTGTAAGCCATTTGCTGTGTGGATCTCATATAGGTCTACGCTCCAACAAGTCAATCATGTGAAGACGAAGTAGATGAATAATATGGCAATCTTGAAGAAACTTTCCAAATATAAAATTGCAAGTCAAAAAATGATGATTGTACTTGGATATTTCAACGTTAAAGTAAAACATTGTCTGAGAGTCATAATAGGAACGCTGCTGGCAAATACGGAATGTGAACGAGAAATGATAAAGGCAAACGACTTATAAATTTCTGTACTGAACAACAGTTGACAATCGTAAACACTTTATTTCAACACCATATTCGTCGTCTGCACACATGGCAGTGCCCTGATGGCAACTACAGAAATCAAATTGATTATATTTAGATAAGATCTCGATGATGATTGTTTATCTACAATACTAAAGCCTTTAGTGGAGCTGAATGTGGAAGTTACCACCGACTAATATATTCTAGATTTCATTTAAAATTGAAAGCACCACCAAATTTACCGCTTTATCGCTCTCATTTTACATGCCAGTAAAATCGTCCATCACATTGTGCATGAACATTTAAAATCCTAGTTATCAAGGCACATTCCCCCAGAATAGGCTGTATTCTGTTTACTTGATTATCGGAAGGCGTTTGACAGCATAAATGGGATAAATTATGACAAATTCTGCAGGAAATGGAAATACCACAGCACTTGATTGGCTTTGGCGCTTTAATATCGAACGAAGGCAGTAATACTCATGAGATCAGAAGAAGATGCGAAATGGCAAAAAATACAATGCAGAATTTGCAGATCTGAAGAGATAGGAACATAACACGGAACACAAATAAGCAGATAGTAAGAACCTTAGTTTTTTTATTAGCTATATCCCGCTGAATCATAGATCATTGCATTGATTCTTTTGAACCTTGGTGCTGGAGACGGGTCTTTCGCATTCCGTTGACTGCCAGACGAACAAACGCATCTGTTATTCAAGAAATTGATGAATCCATAAGGCTATTTCAAATTATTCATGGAGAAATACTAAGATTCTTTGGCCACATTGAACACAAAGCTGGCAATAACCTGGAAGGACTGGTAGTACCGAGACGATGGGGGGTTTTAGGTTAAGTGACGGATCTCCCAAAAGATGAATATGAACGTGGACTGCCTGACGAACAAACGCATCCATTATTCAAGAACTTGATGAATCCAAGAGGCTATTTCAAATTATTCATGAACGAAGCATGAATAACCTGGAAAGACTGGTAGTACAGGGACGGATGGAGGGTTTTAGGTTATGCGACAGATCTCCCAAAAGACGAACAGACCAAATTAAAGACCTAACTTGTACATCTCTTTAATATGCAACTTAGGAACCCAGAAGTAGAGAATACTGGAGAGAAGTAGTCCGAAAAGTACGCGAACGGAATGAATTTCCATAGGCACGACTCTTCAGTAAAGAAGAAGAGAATGGTAAGAAATTGCATCTGAGAGGATTTCTTAAAAATAAATATTTTATTGTGTAAATGTTTTGCATTTATACTCATCTCAACATAGAGAATATTTATTTTTGACGAAGTTACATTAAGTAGATTAGATTAAGCATTAAGCATTAAGATTTTCCATTAAGTGAAAGCCAGCATAATCCAAAATTTAAGTTTAGCTTGCTAAAAAAAACTTTATTATAGTACTTCACATGTTTCACTATTACATTTTTGACACATCTTTAACGTGATCTGGTGCAGATCTCTACTTTACCCTAAGCTTAAGGATGTTTTACACTATTCTGATTCAATGGTATTACACATAGGTATAAAAAAGACGTATAATGCTATGTTACAGTTTCCTTTCCATCTAACATTGAAGAGCATTAATGCAACTATTCTTTTTTAGGTAATAAAAAGTCTATTATGTGTTATTATTTCCCACCAAACAATTCTTAAGCTACATAATTGAAATCACTCGATTTTAGTACCTACCACTGAAAGAGCAAATCGGAAGAAACCGTTTGATAGTCACAGAAGAACATTAAATAAGACAACATGGCTGATTTATTTAATGGGTGTTGTAGGAAATTGTGTATGGTGTTCTACAGGCGAATCCATTAATTATATTTCATATTAAAACAAATGCTATTTTGCAATCCATTCAGATACCAATGAGTGAATAAATTAATATTCCCAATGAACTATGAATATGCGGGCTGCTATTTATGTATAGGGAATTGGCAACGATGGTTTTGCTAGGCGCCATATGACATATACATCGTAAAGTTTGATATTGTTGACTGTGTACGTACTCAGAAGGTTTTGTCATACGGACTATTTTTATTGTCTAGTGACTTGAAAATTTCATCTCAGTCGAAAAATTGAATTAACTCGTGAGAATTTCCGTGCTATGATGTATTACGACTTTCGACGTGTATTATCTCAACAACAGTACATCGATGAACTCACTTCGATTTTTGGCGATGAAGCACCATCTAAAACCACTGTTTGCCAATCACTGGTTTAGTGAATTCAATCATAACGGTTGTTCACTCACGAATGAATTTAAAGTTTAAAAAGTGGTTGATGCGTTCAAAATATATGTTTTGGAAATACTTCAATCGGAATGGAAAAAATGCAATGAAAATTGGTTCAAAAGTTTGCAAAAATATATTTATCATTGACGAGAATGTTTTGAAAACCAATAAAACCATTTTTAATGATAAATATTTGTTTTTATTTATTGTTCCGGACACATAAATAGCAACGCTGGTATTATAAAATTTCTCACTATTATTTTACGGAGTCTCTCAATATTATATAGGACGCCTTCGATATTTTTGACTTAAACAATATATCTGTTAAAAAATGTATTTTTTAAATATTTAAAAGTTAAGGGTTTGAACAATATCACTGAAATATCTCCCTTTATTGCCTTTTAAATGATAACCCTTTTATTATAATGCCTTGGACGTAATGGCATTGAAAAATTATCTTCGAAATAGTGCAAACCCTAAATTATGAATGTATATGAGCACACACTTAATGGTTATACATAGTTAAATGATTTCATGGATAATTTAGCTTAGTCAAGTTAAACAAAGTTTACTTGTTTTTCGATATCATATGATTTTTATAAATACCAAGCTTTCAAAAACGAAAGAATATATATATATATATATATATATATATATATATATATATATATATATATATATATATATATATATATATATATATATATATATATATATATATATATATATATATATATTTTAGCATTTTTTGTTGGTTGATGACTGGAGACGAGCCTCACCCATCCCTTCAACTGGAGGGCATATGTTTCGTCTCTTGTTGTTTAGACTCTTCAGGGTACCTACACATGCTCCCCTATCAAGAATAGGGAGACCCTATCTACAACCAACACACAATGTTTTCGCCGACTTCCCGTCGGATGGCCTATATATGCAATGTCAGATTTCTTTGGACTGCTTTCAATGAGACATTCACAAAGCGTACTTTGAATGTTGTGTACAAATTATTACGTCTCGATGACAACTGTCATTGTTTTCTATTTCTCCTATTAAACGTAGATGGAAAATAGTTTCTTCAACCTTGAGTGGGTATTAAATAATTTATAAAAAATGATTTATAAAAAAATTTAATCAGTTTCCTAATCGCAATTTAAAGGATATGCTCTGCGTTTATGTACAAGTACATTACAATAGTCGGGCTGCAGTTAGAAGGTATGAAGTGCTCTACCCAAACAGAATCATCCCGGATCGACAAATTTTTCAAATAATTTTAAATGAGTTAGGCGAAACAGATTCGTTTTATTACAACAATTCTTATGGACGTCCGAAACGTATAACGGTAGAACAAGAAGAGGGCATTTTGGTTAGTATCACGGAAAATCCTGAACTAAGCACTAGGCGTTTAGAGACATCTACAGGAATTAGCAAATCTGCCATTTCAAGAGTTCTCCACAAAGAAAAATGTATTTCCTAAAAATGAATGCCACAAGATTCGCGGGTTAGATTAGAATTTTGTCAAAATCTACTATATAAAAAACGAAGACCCTATGTTCCTGAAAAGATATTGTTTACTAACGAGGTAACTTTTACCAAACACGGAATTTTTAACTGGCGAAATAATTATTATTATGCCATAGAATGTTCACACCTACCAACAGAGCGACATTTCCAGCACGAATTTTCAATTAACATTTGGTGCGGCATTATAGACAATTTTTTAATCGACCTATTTATATTTGCGCAAAAACTAAATGGAAACCAATATGTGCAGTGTTTAGAAAATTATTTATTAGACCTTTTGGACAACATACGACTAAACTTAAGACAAGACTTGTAGTTCATGCAAGATGGGGCACCACCGCATTTTACTGTTACAGTGCGAAATCATTTGAAACGTATTCCACATCGATGGATTGGGCGCGGTGGTGAGTTTCCTAGGCCACCTCGTAGCCCAGACATTAATCCGTTAGACTTTTATTTGTGGGCTCATATGAAGTCTTTGGTTTACCATGATGAAATCAACACACGAGACGACCTTTTACAAAAATTCAACAAGCGGCCAATGTTATTAGAAATGAAGAAAATATCTTGAAAATGAATATCACAGAAGTGGCAACATCACAATTTGTTAGAAAAATTCAGTCTAAACTGAACTGAACCGAACTGAAAAAAAAATCATATTAACCCTTTGCCCTCTATGAAACCACAAATTTGAACATGTTTAGCTAAGTTCCTAGTGGTTTGTGTAAAACCAACTAAGTAGTGAAAAAAAACCTGTATTTTGTGACATACTGCTGTATCAATCAATAGAAGTCTACAGTACCTGTACTTGAATTTCCTTAGCTATCGTAAATAACTGAAAAAGTAACTGTCTAATTTAGATAGTACTATGGCCACCTAACAAGAATATATTAATAAAAAAATTAACACGTCAGCTTTCTTTGTGATACTCAAATATATATTTTCATAAAAAATATACGGAAATACACTTACACTTATACAATTGGATAATTGTATAAGTGGATACTTATATACAATTTTTATGAGCTTTGGGTAGGTTCCTTTTCAATCCCCAGCAGCAATCGACCCCAGCTAACTTCTCAGCGCTCCATTTCCCTTGATATTGCATCTCTATAAGGTAAATATCCTGGCGGAAACTTTTGCCATGTTCGTCACTCACATTACCCAGGTCTTTAGGGAAAAAACCAAATGTGAGTTCAGAACATGTATCTTCAAGGACAAATTGAACGCCAAAACTTTGTATACGATCAAAAGTTCATTAATTAAATTTTTGCAATTTTCTGCCCTATGGCTACCCAAAAAGTTTTTTACGACATTAACAAAACATTTTCAGGCGGGTTTTTCAAGATCATTCAGTTTTTGCTCAAAGCAGTTATCCTTCATTAGTTCCCTTATTTGAGGATCTACACTACAAATATCCCCTCTTTAATTTTTGCGTCGCTAATTTGGGGGAATTTCTCTTTCAGATATAAAAATCCACTACCATTTTTATCCATTGATTTTACCAAATTTTTAATGAGGCCGTATTTTATGCAAGGGTAGTAAAACTACATCTTCAGAGTTCACTAGAGGTGTACTTTTAACATTCTTATGTCCTGAAGAAAGTGACTTACGCTCGGGCCACTCTTGCTTTATATAGTGATTTTTTCTACATTTACTGTTTCATTCGCAAAAAACAGCTATGATTTTTGTAATCCAGCTGCAGTCCAAGCAAAAGAGCAATGACTTTAAAATCTCCACAAATTTTCGAGGAGTATTTACTGTATTCAATCAAATTCTTCATTCTTTATGAATCTTTATGAATCGTAATCAAAATTTAACAATTTCATTAGTGCGTGAATGCCATTACAATAGATTAAATCATCTGCTTAAGAAAAATAAGGTTTCAATTCAATAAGAAACATTTTTGCACTGGGAGAAAGTAGATTTCCAAAAGCTCAATCTGTTTTTAGATAAATGCAAATTACGTATCAAATTATTTAGGTTACATTGTGTCAATAAGGGTGATGTTTTGAAGTACCTGGTTCATAAGTTGGGTGGTACTCAGTCTCTAAGTTATCATTTTGACTAGCAGCAGCTTCTTGAGTTTCTAATTGATTTGGAGGTGTTGGTATAGGCAAGTCGGCATTATGTGGGATTGGTCTTTTTGCAGATAACAGGTCTGGGTACTTTATTTCGACTTAGTTATGAAATCTTTTATAGCAGTCAAACAAAAATAACAATCACTTACGTGATTACTTGGTTCCATCCAAATCATTGACACCGCAAAGGGCATATGTCTAGATCCCTTAACCCAACCCAGCTGAAGTCTCACACATGTTGCACTGCAGATATGTGGGACCCAGGATTTATCTCGATGGCACACAGGAAAATCAAAGTAACTCAAATAATGTTTGGTTATTAATGGTGTAAAATTTCGATGCTGAATATAAATAAATTCAGATTTGTTGACTATGATAGCTATCTAACTTCAGAAATGATGTTATTCAAACATAAACCGCATATGAGGTGCAATTGAATATATAGCTGTCACAAAAAAACTACGGGTGACTGGAAAAAAAATAACATTGTTTTTGTAATGACAGTAGAGAAGTACAATCAAATATTTACGACATTCATGTGACAAAAACAGCATTAATTAGTGTTATCATTATTTTGGATTTCTCATCGTTTTTTCCAATTCGCAAAAACGGATTTCATTCCGTATTTTTTTAATAATTAAGATCAGTTCCTTTTTCGACCTCGCAAGAAGTGTAGAGTTATCGGCGCTCTTAAATTAGTTATTTTAATGCCGCCAAACCTGACACCAACCGTCTAATCCTCAAGAGCTCTACGCATATGTATGGTTAATATATGATTTTCACTATTACCCTGTTTTTTTGTATAGATGACTAATTAGGCCAATCAGGTAAATTGATATTCTCATATATTGCAGAATTTGCTATAATTTCTCTTATTTTAGACTGGCAAACACCTTTCGATAATCAAGGAAACAGATACATACGGGATGGTTGACTTTTTTGGCTTTTTTGATTGTTTGTTGAATGTTGAATATCTGTTCAGATGCATCTTTCCCTGGAACGAATCTAGCCTGCTCTGGGAAAATCTGCTATGATTTAGTAGGATTTTAGGCGTTCGTTCATAATGTGAAGGAGGATGTAACTTGCATGTGGAATGTGAGCAATAAGTTGGTAATTTCGCATTCCTCTCGAGGCTCTTTTTTGTGTAGAGATTTAAATGTTGAGATTGGACCAATTTTTTTTGCCATCCCACACTTTGCTTTAATTACTTCTGTAGTGACTCCATCCAAACCTGAGGCTTTTATCGCTTTCGCTGCGTATAGCATTTTTGATTTCTGTTTTTAAAATATTAGGTTCCCGTGTTTCTAAATTAGGTATGCTGGGAATAATCCCAGGTATACACTATGTTGGAAGAATTTTCTGCTATACCCCGGGTCGCCCTTCCACATCAAAAACGGATGACAATATCGCAAATATCGGTAATCTGGTTCGATCTGACTGTCGGTTAAGTATTTGTGCGGTTGCGGAAACTGTAGGAATTGATAAAGAATGCCTACGGCAAATTTTACATAACAATTTTAACATGTAAAAAGTTCGTGCCAAAATATGTCATTGTTTTTGCATTATTTGTCAAGAGGTTTCCTAAAGTGAAATGTGCATTAAAAGGAACAAAATTTTAGTCCGTTGAAGCTGTGAAAGAGAAAATGGCACGCGTTCTGAAGAACCTGACGGAAGAAGACTTCCAGCACTGTTTCGAAGAATGGAAGATCCTCATGGAGCATTGTAGGGGTAGAGGAGGGGGGTGTATTGAAGGTGATAATAAGTAAATATGTATAAAATCAAAATAAAATGGTTTACAGCTCCTGTTTGGTTATTTAATAGTCACACCTTGTATAATGACTCTGCGCTATTATGCCCTTGTATCTATTAGAATTGTATAAAATAGACTACCTGAATCCTCACCCGAAAGCATGCATAGTTAAAAACATAAGTAGTTCTGAGAACAAAAAAATATTTATATACAATAATTAACCATATTATTAAATACAGGTGGAATGACTAGACGAACTATGACTCGTTCGATTACTAGGAGGAAAAAAATCTTCCACATCTTAAGTTCATCCATCCACATCTTTAGTTCTTTAAAAACTCATCAGTTAAGCTTGGATATTTTTCTCTCGAAGTAATCAAATCAGACTCAGTCGTCATTAATTTCGAACATCCGATAATTTAGGTGAACGTTACACAGTAATGCCACCTACAGGTCGATGTGCTAATAGTATATTTTGACCTCTAACTTGCGATAGGTGGTCACCCTTACCGGCTAGGCTTAAATAAAAGAAAACATAATTATGTCTACTTGATCGTACTAATTATCAATATACAATAATTAACTGTATTATGAAATACAAGTAGTTCCAGTAGATAAACTATGTTTTGTTTGATTACTAGGGGGAAAAACATCCGACTATAACTGCTGAGTTCTTAAAGAACGAAACAAAGAGCCAATAATTATCAGTTCTATGGACAAAATAAATGAAATATTTTGACTATAACATATGTGAAAGAGTCGATACTTTTTAAGGTAATTATGTGCTAAGATAATTTTGCGCAATTTAGTGAATTTCCTGAGTATATATAAAAAAAGTTGATTTTGTTTTAATACCATTTAAAAAGGAGTTGATCTTCATTCAGTACATCATGTACTAGAGAGATTTAAACTACAGTGTATGTACATAATATATTTTACAGGGCATATATTATTTTTAAACTATGAATTTAAACAATGAAAACAATTTAATTTTGAATAAATTAAATAGAAGTATATCTTAGTAGCTCATAATACATATTTACACACAAAACGTGATCAACTCAATTTTGTGAGGCTAATTGGTCCAATATTTATAAGTTGGCTACCCTGTATTGTTTGAATATTTTGTTAGACGATTATTTTTGGTTATTGAGTATAAAATACTCGGACGTTTATCGCCAATTCAATTGTATGGCATGACAAAATTAAAGACCGTGATAATGTAACTTTTCACACATTTGGGGTCGTTGATGAACCCCTCTACATCACGCTTCCTAGTGCAAGTGAGCATATTAGGCTTCAGTAAAATTGAGATGGAAAAACCCACAAATCGGTGGAAACTACATAAGGTAGAGGTAGTTTTCGTCATATCCACCAAATCCTTGGTAAGTATAATATTTTCAAAGGACCTGGAGAGCATTGATGTCTCTAAACCGATTGCCATAGTAAGATAACCTGCACTATTCTTAATAATAAGCATATGCCAATGCCAAATGTCATACAAACATCATAAGAATAAGAGAACATGTTCAAACAAGCAGAAATGTCGATACTTGTCAGATTGATTTATTAAAGCCACTGTGACTGAAAGAACATTAGGTTCAAACTTATGCGAAAAAAAGGTGAAAGAGTTTTACATTGAAACTACAAGTCGGATCCTACTCTTGAAAACGAAAATAATAGGATTGAAATCCATCAAGGGTTGTAATAAAAAGTCAAAAAATGCAATCCATAATTTATCAGTTTTCGCTTTAAAGTTTTTTTAATTACATTTTAATCTACTTAAACATTACTGTAATTTTAATACAATTTTAGTTTAATTAAGGTTAATTATCATAATATTGCTGTTGTAGATATAAATATTTAATTTAATTTTCATTTATTTTATACAGAATAAAACTAAAAACTCGCATTGCTTGAACAGAACTGCATACGGTAAGTACATACTATCTCAAGTTTTAACATATTTTATATATAAGAAAAAAAATGTTTCTTAAGGTGATATGTGTACTAAACATTGTTTTTCTATTCATTTATACTAATATAAGAATTTGTGCATCTGGTTTTGAATAATATTTTTGATGTTTAACATATTTGCAGATAATTCAGATAAATATAATTTCTTTGCTGTTAAATGAATTAATTTTAATTTATTAAATATAAAATGAAAAATGAAAATAAGCCATAAATTATTCGTTTAATGATATGGCATAAGGAAAATATGGGAATCTGTTAAAACTGCAGGTGGCGAATACAAAGCAATTATAAATATTTATACTAATTTATTCAATTATTTAAACATGTATTTTTGATTGTTAAATATACTAGTGGAAAACTGGTTTTATTTAGGCTACAGGAATCTTAAGATTCCTTTTTGATCAAGATGGCATGTAAGCTATTATATAAGATACTCTGTTCAGTCGCACCCGTGTCCACCTGGGTAGGTCAAACCTACTGGGTGGCTTATCAGGATCGAAAACAACGGGGCAGTCGATCGCAAACGGGGGTCATGACATACTGCCGTAGACTGGTATGGACAAGTTTTGAGCTGTCACAATCGGTGGCTTTTTAAACATGTATATATATATATATATATATATATATATATATATATATATATATATATATATATAACATGTGTATATATAAAAAAGCCACCGGTCGTGGCAGCTCAACAACTTTCAGTTTCGACGGCAATGAGCAATAGAGGGGATTGTATATCATGAGCCTCGGTTGGGGATAGATTGCCCCGTT
The DNA here is from genome assembly GCA_031761425.1 of Cosmopolites sordidus. Lineage (NCBI taxonomy): Eukaryota > Metazoa > Arthropoda > Insecta > Coleoptera > Curculionidae > Cosmopolites > Cosmopolites sordidus. The sequence goes on from JARFXV010000964.1 coordinate 75,637, forward strand.
TTTTTCGATCCTGATAAGCCACTCAGTGGGTTTATATATATATATATATATATATATATATATATATATATATATATATATATATATATATATATATATATATCTACATATATATATCTACTTCTGAATCCTGCTTGTTCTCTTGGTTGTGCGTCATTCAGTTTTTTTTTAATTCTTTTAGAAATTATCTTAGTGAAAACCTTGTAAATTACTGATAGGAGGCTTATTTGATGGTAGTACTTTAAATCTTCCTGTGCTCCCTTTTTATGTAAAAGGATCACTTCAGCGCTTTTTCCATAAGTCAGGTATTTTTTGTTCTTTGAGGCATTTTGAGTATAATTTTGCCAGTCTTTTATGTAACGTCCGACCGCCAGTTTTTAGCATTACGACATCGATTCTATAGTAAAGTAAAGTGTTTGGGTTAGAGGCGCATCAGCAACTAAGCTATTTAGCGACTGGACCTACAGCTTAACGTGGGTTCCGAACCACGGTCATCAGCTTCCGACAAACCCAGGCCAGCACCCCCCTCGGGCTATAATCCCTTGGTTATGTGCCTACCCATAAGTCTATCAGGAAACCTACCGACTGGCGAGTGACCAACGTAGAACACTTCTCAGAAGGCATCCGGCCTTACCCAACCTTTAACTGGCGTGACTGAGGGGTAATTCATAGTCGGATTTTACACTCTTGCCTAGAAACAATCACAAAGATTTAGGAAAGATAAACGGACAAAGAAAGAAAAATAACCATCCGAGCCCTGGAATCGAACCAGCTATCGCTCCAGCGCGGATTCGGCAAAGCAGGCGCTCTTACCGCCGCACCAACGCGACCGGCGATTCTATAGCATTTGTTACTTCCTCCACTAGGATATCTGTCATTTGTTCTTCCTTGGGTATTGTTGTCTTTGATTGGTTCTGATCTTCATACAACTGGGAATAAAATTTTCTGACAACCTCTAACATTTGCGTACGCGTCCTAAATACTGTGCCATCCTCACGCCTTAAAGCATACATATAGGCATTTATATATATATATATATATATATATATATATATATATATATATATATATATATATATATATATATACATATATATATATATATATATATATATATATATATATATATATATATATATATATATATATATATATATATATATATTATGGAAAAAAGCAGAAATGATTCCTTTATATAAAGGAGTAAATAACCTTTAGATAATATCTAAAAGAATATTCAGAAAATTGAATGATGCACAACCAAGAGGATTCAGAAGCGGATTCAATATAATGGATCACATCCAAGTTATACAGCAGGCCATAAAAAGGCACAACGAGTACAGCATGCCACTATGCTTGGCTTTTATGGACTACGAAAAAGCATTTGACTCAATCTCAAAGCAGGCTATAATGGATGCATTGCTTAGTCAGTGGGTGAAAAAGTATATGTAAACCTATTGGGACCGATATATGACGAAGCTACAGCGATAATTCACCTTGATGATCTTGAAGTTGGAATTAATGAGGTGTATAGCAGGGTGACGCAATATCGCATATTCTTTTCTCAGTCTCCCTTGAAGAATTATTCCCTAATCTGGATTGGGAACAGGGTGGTATAAAGATCAATGGTGCAATTATGAAATGGTTGTCATTTTTTGTTTAGCTACTGTGATGCACTACCGCATCCAGAGTTATCGCGTTGTGGATTACATCTTATTAATCGATAGTACAGTAAGTTTGGTTTCTTAGATAGGGTTGAGGGTGATTTCATTTCTAGATTGTAATGTAAGAAATTATGTTTATATCAGATTTTCTGTAAACACTTTATGCTGGCAGATCATTCTTTTCTTTTGTATTCAGCTAAGTTAAATCTCTAATACATTTTACACTATGAAGTATTTCCTACAAGATCTCATTCGTAAAATTGCAGTTCTCTTTTAACATTGTTCAGTTTTTATAGTCTATTTGGATTTTGTCATGCAGATTGACATAATTTCGGTTGACTTCATTCAAAGCAATTGTATCGAAGAGTCCGGAAAGGGGGAGAGCCACTCCACTCCGGAACTCTTTATTTTGAATGGGGCCATGATTTGTAGAAATATACGAATATGTTAATAAACTTAAAAGCAGATATATTTCACTATTATAAATTCAAAAAATATATGGTGTCCATAAAATAATGAATAATAATAATAATGTCAGATGATTATGATTATACCTAAGTGATCTAATAATTTTTTTTTTATTTATAATCTGTTCTAGAAATGACGCAAGAGGCTCTTAAGAAAGCATATAAAAAAGTGAATATTTTCCCTTTTTCGGAAAAGATGCTTTTCTTTTTATTTTCTCGTATCAAGATAATCAGATACATTCTTATGATTGGCTTGAGCAGAATTACTATTGAAAGTTTTATGTACCGAACATTTAAACAAAGCGATTTGAAATATTTTTTACCCTCTATCTTCTTATGTTACTGCGTAAGTATAGCATACATTATAATACCACATATTCTGTTAAAGCAAATTTGCGAAGAAAAACATGATGCTTGTTAATTAACGTTACAAATATGTAATAAACTAAGCATATTTTACATTTTTATGGTTTTGTAGCTATATCAACTTGTTTGTTGTATGACTGACGCAATATGACTGACAATGTTTGACGCAATTCGCTAGCACTGTAGCTTCATCAGAAATAAATATTCTTGATATTGAAATGGATATAAATACAAAACTTGTATACAATACAATACACTTTGACTTTGACTTTGCTTTTCAATTTTTCAAAAATGTTTCTAAATTATTATTTGTCCTAAAAGCTAACTTTATATTGCTTTTATTTAAGAAATTTTTTTAGACGGTTTACTAATATACATTCTATTCATCTATTGGAACCTTTGGTGTGAAATACTAAACTTGAAGAGATTTACCACTAAACACCAAAACGCTTTTTTGAACTGCTCGACGCACATTTTGCTAACCATGTTAGCATTATCAGGAGATGATTTAATCTCCTTAGATTAGATTAAATCATCTCCTGATGATGCTAATATGGTTAGCGAAACGTGCATCGAGCAGTTCAAAAAAGCGTTTTGGTGTTTAGTGGTAAATCTCTTGAAGTTTAATATACATTGTGTCAAAAAATTACCGGGAGTTGGTCAATAAAACACAAAATGTTTATTATTTATCCAAAATTATTGTATCGCCTTCAAAGTAGACTCCTTCCGAATTAATGCACTTTGTCAACGAATAATCTAATTGTCAAAACATTTTTTAAACCCATTTTCCGGAATCGACTTTTCGGAAGCGAATTTTCTTTTATGTCTTCTATCGACTGAAAACGGGTACCTTGAAGTGGTAATTTAATAAGTCTTAATCGTCCTTAAGTTTAATAAGTCGGCCGGAGCCATATCAGGTAAATACGGTCGTTGTTCGATAATGTTTGATGAGTTTTTGGTCAGAAATTTGTTCACAATGATAGCTTTGTGAGATGGTGCGCTTTAATGATAATAAATCCAAGGGTTTTCTTTCCACAAAACTGGCGTTTTTCGACGAATGTGCTCTCTCAAATGCCACATAACGCTCAGATAATATTCTTTATTTACAGTCTGATCTTCTGGCAAGAATTCCGAGTGCACCGTGATAATCAAAGAGAACAGTCAACATCACTTTAATTTTTGATCGACTTTGACGTGGTTTTTTCGGTTTCGCCTTAGTTGGAAGGGGCCAATCCGAAGCTTGTTGACTGGTTTCCATGTCAAACTCATACACCCATGTGTCATCACCAGTTATAATGCGTTTTTTGAATGTGGGGTTGGAATTGACTCGCATATCTTCAGCGATCTTTACGCGACTGAGTTTCTGAAGAAAATTCAGATCTTTCGGCACTACTTGAGCGGCAACGCGTTTCATGCCCAAACAATCGCTTAAAATGGTACGAATTTATGTGAGACACAGAAAGATCAGCGGCTGTCTCTCTCAAACTTAAATGACGATTTTCAGTTACCATTTCCTTCACTTTAGCGATGTTAACTTCAGTTAAAGACGTTGATGGCCGACCAGCGAGGCAAATCTTCCACTATATCTCGACAGCTTTTGAATGCACTGTGCCACTCATACGCACGTGTTTTTGATTCAAAAGTCAATTTAAACTTTCAGCAAATTCCATTTGCAATCTAAAATTTATAACAAATTCTTTGTTCGATGTTTCTATCCATTGCAAAAATCGCAAAACACACTGAACTGACAAAATCGAGCACTGTCAACAAACTAAATGTTCAAACTCGGCGTCAGTATAGAGGACAGTTGTGACAACTTAGCGATAAGAAGAATTTCGACAATCCCTTTAAGCGGGGTTTTCAAATGATCAATTCCCGGTAGTATTTTGACAGAATGTATATTAATGTTTTGAATGAATAGCTTTTTTATTCTTCTCTGGATATATTTTAAAGACAGAATTTTGTAGTTTTTTTTATTGTTGCCTAATATTCTCTCCGAATAATTATTTTTTTAGCGCAGTCGGTTTAATGATGTTCAGTTCCTTATTAAAATATGCGTCTGATAAAGGAATATTAGTCAGTCTGGGAATAAGGGTATGAAAAGTTGCTGATTGATGTTGTGAATGTAATGACTTTTTATATATTGTTGTATCATTTTTATGTATCTGAGTGAGAGATCTTAGAATGGACCGCCTGTTATCAAACCCTATTTTACTGTTATAAAAAATGTTATTAACTAAAAACTAATTTTGAAACGTAGAAGCAAAACATAAATTTATATTTTGAAATTATCTCCTATTAATAACACAGGTCAATAAATTCAAACTTTTTGAGCTAACATTGATGAAAATAGGTGTATATGAAGTATTTTGTAGTTCTGAATTAGAAAATGATAAGCTAATTACTGTAACACGAACAGTTTTTTTGTTTAGGGGCTTGATGGTGGGAAAAAAAGAGACAACATATTTTCACAATCTAATATGTATTTAATATAAACATGTAAAACGTATTAAATCTATGCAGAGACATTACTAAGGATTATGTGAATAAAAAATATATTACATGAGATGACATACAGCGGCAAAAACTTTAACTTTTTCCTCTTGTGATGAGATGATGATACAGAACGTAGCATCATCTCTTTATGAAAACCAGCAGTAGTCGTCCAAGATAGATGGGTTCCAGCATCCCTGGTATCTTGCCTCTATCGTTCTGATATTGGCGAAACCTATCTCTTTGTTCGTCGTTTACTGCACCCAAATTTTTCGGAAAAAAATCCACACGGGATTATAAAAAATGCATTTTTATGGACATGCGACACCATAGCATTTTATAGTTTTCATCTTTCTTGATGCCCGGAAATTACTTAGAAACTTATGCCTTATTTTAGTTTTGCATCACTTAATTGAGAAAATATTTTTTTTAGGTACTTGAAACGATTACCTTCTTTGTAATTTTCTTCTTTGTTTGGCTATGACAAAGTTTTTCATTAGTCCAACCTTAATATGGCGAGACGGAAGAAACACCTTTTTGGGTTAATAGGGGGTATATTCAATGTTTGAAGTACCAGGGTCAAAAGACGTTCTATGAGGCCAGTCTTTCTTATTGTAGTGTTCTTTTGTTACCCTACGGTCCTACAGATGCAAAAACAGCAATACTTTGTAAAATCCTCTTAGAGTCCTAGCACCATACCTATCACTTTTAAATCCTCACAAATATTCCGCTGATACTGTTCATATTTAAAGCGATTAAGTATGGTTGCTATGCTGTCATAGGTTTTTTTCATTGTCATAGTGTGGAGTAAATGACTAGATGGGTTTATTTCCTCACCTTTTCTTCCTATATGAAGCAAGATTGCTTTTAGGCTGTATGAAATATATCTATGAAAATACGCCATTCGGTAAGTACATGTTCCATATTAATCTTATTCGTTAAACTTGAGTGTAGTGTGTCTTGACTTGATGGGGTCATGGCAATCATCATGGCAAATCAAATGTCTGGCAAATAATCATAAAACGTTTAAAATCAGAGCAATGCTTGCAAACTGTCGAAATTTGTTATCAAATCAGTGTTTTGTGCGTCAAGCTTATAGAGTCTTTTATGGTGCACATAATTACCCAACCGAGCGATATATTCACCTAATTATCGCCAAATTCCGAACGCATTTCAAGCTGCTCGATATTAAAACAAAAACAAACCAAAAAGCTTTCCGTTCTGAAAAACATATCATCGTTGTTGTTAGCAGTGTTAATGAAGATTCAAATTTATTAATTCGTTAATGGGATCGTTACAGAGCGACTATCAATATTTATTTAATTTCCAATGAGATGTGGTTTCAACAGGACGGCTCCACATGTTATTCAACCAACGTAACAATCGATTTATCGAGAAAACAATTCGCTGAAAAATTATTTCGAAAAACGGACCTGTTAATTGATCCCCTCGGTCATGTGATTTAATGCCTTTAGATTATTTTCCTTGGGGTTTTGCTGATAAACCAGCAATTATTGAAGCCTTGGAAGTAAACATAATTCGGATAATTGCGGACAATAAGACCCCAATTGCTTGAAAAAGTGGTCGGAAATTGGATTGACAGAATGCGTTGTCAGAACTAGCCGCGGCGAACATTTGTCAGAAATTGTTTTCAAGCCTTAATGCCATTGAATGTTATTTCATATAAAATTAATAGTTTCAAAGCTTCTAATTTGGTTGTTTTATTTGAATTTTAAGATCGGAGGCATTAAAAAATTCAACCCATATTTATAGACAACATTGAAACAATATACACCAACATGAATTCAGCAAACATTTGTATATTTGTATATACAAATGTATGTTTGGAAAGGCTTTCGCGGTCGGTAATGTTAGAATTAATACATAAACATATTTAATAATTTCCCAAACAGAATATGTTTTATCCCACCTACCTTCTCTTGAAGCCGAAGAAATCCGCCAAGACATAGCCAGAATCCTTCGACGTTCCAAACTTCCGAGATCTAATCTTCCGTCTGATTAAAAACGTGCCTTGCTTGAGTTAAACGAAAAATCAGACTAAACAATTCTCCTAACCGACAAATGGAATTCAATTAGAGAGTGTAGACTACAAGGAAATTTCTAACGATCCTACAACATATCTAGAGAAGAAAACGCGCTCTGTCATCAATTCTTCTAATTTTCCTTCAGATGATAAAAAAGCTTCAATATCTCGCGAAAAATCTTATCCTATCCCAAAAATGTACAGCTTTCCAATCGTGTTCATCCAGTTGTCAGAACATATCGTTCACAAACTCACAAATTAGAAAAATATTTAGCGAGAACTCTACAACTGCTCGTAGAAAAATCAATGTCCTACATAAAAAATCCCTCTCATTTCATTGAGCTTCTTCAAAGGCCTAGTATATCGGAATGTGACATTCTTGTTATCTTCGATATTGTCTCGTTATTTACAAACATTCCCAGTTTATAGGAAATATACCCAGTTTCCTTAGCCCGGTAAACGTCCTTCTTTTGTAAATATCGTTTCGATATTACGGGATTTGAATACATGGTAAATTTTGTCGGTAACATACTTAATAAATAGCAAAAGAACTTTGGGGGTTTTGTGAAAATTCTCTAGTGGATTAGTGAAATGATTTTACCAACAGCGTTATCAAACACCTTTTTACACACGCCTGTCATAGCTTTTTTAATTAACGCCGTTGCTAGGGAATTAAGTTATGTTTGTCTATGTTCCTTCTGCGGTAATCTTAAAGATCTTGTGACTAAGATAACTGTTTGTGTGGGTAGGTTTACGACAGACTGAATAGGACAAGTTTTGGTTTTGTCTTTTTTATATTAGAATATCAAGAAAAGGGAGGGTAGAATTATTTTCAGTCTTCATTGTAAGTTGGACCTGAGATGTATACTGTTCAAATGCGAAAGGAACATATTTAGAAATTGTATTCCATGTGGTCAAATGACGAAGGTGTCATCTACAAATCTGAACCAGCATGTAGGTTTCAACGCACTGCTCTTAATGGCTTGAGTTTCAAAATATTCCATCAAAATATTGGCTATGACTGCATAAGAGGAGAGCCAATAGGAGCTCTACAAATCTATTCATTTTTGAAGATGAAATATGTAATCGACATGCAATGTGAATTCGATATGTGCTGTTTGTTTTTCAGAATGTCTAAGGTTTCTGAATGGGGAATGTTTGTAAATAACGAGACAATATCGAAGATAACAAGAATGTCACATTCCGATATACTAGGCATTTGAACAAGCTCAATGAAATGAGAGGGATTTTTTATGTAGGACATTGATTTTTCTACGAGCAGTTGTAGAGTTCTCGCTAAATATTTTTCTAATTTGTGAGTTTGTGAACGATATGTTCTGACAACTGGATGAACACGATTGGAAAGCTGTACATTTTTGGGATAGGATAAGATTTTTCGCGAGATATTGAAGCTTTTTTATCATCTGATGGAAAATTAGAAGAATTGATGACAGAGCGCGTTTTCTTCTCTAGATATGTTGTAGGATCATTAGAAATTTCCTTGTAGTCTGCACTCTCTAATTGAATTCCAATTTAGGATAATTGTTTAGTCTGATTTTTCGTTTAACTCAAGCAAGGCACGTTTTTAATCAGACGGAAGATTAGATCTCGGAAGTTTGGAACGGCGAATGATTCTGGCTATGTCTTGGCGGATTTCTTCGGCTTCAAGAGAAGGTAGGTGGGATAAAGCATATTCTGTTTGGGAAATTATTAAATATTTTTATGTATTAATTCTAACATTACCGACCGCGAAAGCCTTTCCAAACATACATTTGTATATACAAATATACAAATTGTTTGCTGAATTTATGTTGGTGTATAATGTTTCAATGTTGTCTATAAATATGGGTTGAATTTTTTAATGCCTCCGATCTTTAAATTCAAATAAAACAACCAAATTAGAAGCTTTGAAACTATTAATTTTATATGAAATAACATTCAATGGCATTAAGGCTTGAAAACAATTTCTGACAAATGTTCGCCGCGGCTAGTTCTGACAACGCATTCTGTTAATCCAATTCCCGACCACTTTTTCAAGCAATTGGGGTCTTATTGTCCGCAATTATCCGAATTATGTTTACTTCCAAGGCTTCAATAATTGCTGATTTATCGGCAAAACCCCAAGGAAAATAATCTAAAGGCATTAAATCACATGACCGAGGGGATCAATTAACAGGTCCGTTTTTCGAAATAATTTGTTCATCGAATTGTTTTCTCGATAAATCGATTGTTACGTTGGTTGAATAACATGTGGAGCCGTCCTGTTGGAACCACATCTCATTGGAAATTAAATAAACATTGATAGTCGCTCTGTAACGATCCCATTAACGAATTAATAAATTTGAATCTTCTTTACTACACTGCTAACAACAACGATGATATGTTTTTCGGAACGCAAAGCTTTTTGGTTTGTTTTTGTTTTAATATCGAGCAGCTTGAAATGCGTTCGGAATTTGGTGATAATTAGGTGAATACATCCCTCGGTTGGGTGATTATGTGCACCATAAAAGACACTATAAGCTTGATGCACAAAACGCTGATTTTGATAATAAATTTCGACAGTTTGCAAGCATTCCTCTGATTTTAAATGTTTTATGATTCTTTGCCAGACATTTGATTTGCCATGATGATTGCCATGATGACATTTGCCATGATGACATTTGCCATGATGATATGACAGCGACCCCATCAAGTCAAGACACACTACACTCAAGTTCGGACACACTAAAAAATCACCTATTATTTCCGCGAGTAAGGGGCTTAATGGAATGGATTTTTACATCTTTACTGTTGTAAAAACGAAAACTAATTTTATGACAAACCAACAATGAATACAAACAATATTGAAGTAGAAGCCAACACAATCCTAACGTTAAAATAATTGAAATCAGTTTTTTGGCATTACACTATTTTAAATTAGTGCTAAGAAGTGCTATTGCTTCTAAGAATATTTGGTTTTATAATCAGTATGCCAAACATCAAATAATATCAAGATACATCAGATTAAAAACACAGAACAAGAACAAAGCAGTCCAATCAGCAATCAAATGTGGCCAGAGAAAACGGATAGTAGAAGAAAGAAAAACACAGCACGCGAAGAGAGAGGTTCTTAATATTTATCTGAAGGTAATTCGCACAGAGCTCTCATTTAAATTATACTATAGAAAAAGAGTTTTCAATATTTGATCTAGATGCAAAACTTAGAGTTCAGGACATAATAATATATAAATTAAAAATATAAAACTGAATTTCCTTAAAACTGAATTATTCGAAAAAAACTCACAAACTATAGGAGAAATTAAGAATTTTGAAATAATATTTTTTTATACTTTTATCAATCTTCCCATTACCAATTTTACTCAAAGAGAACAAACAATATTAGAAAGAGAATTTAAATATAATATACCACAAACATTCAGAACTAACCGATATGAAGTATTAGGAACAGAAACAGAGACAGCTTTAAGTAGTATGCCTCCCCCCTCATCATTAATATACCAAGCAGCAGAAATTATTAAAAATAAATTATATCTAAAAGAAATGTACCCAACAAAGAATTTACAATAGTTACAGCAACACATAAAAAAACAATATGAAATGATTGATGGATTTGTCTGTTACTTTGTGATAGTTCATTTTTTAAAAAGGAATAAAACAATTGTTTACTTTGTTATCTATTACTTTTATTTTTAAACAAAATTTGTGACTATAGTTTGGTAAAACGATTTTACATTCTGTAAAATGAAAGAAAGAATTTACATTCTATAAAAGTATGTAAAATCGTTTTACGAAACTATAGTCACATAAATTTTGTTTAAAAATAAAAGTGATAGATAACAAAGTAAAAAATTATTTTATTCCTTTTTTAAATATAAAATGACATAATTTTCCCAGTCTGGTAAAGGAAATACAGAACATATACAGTGAAAATAACTTTGATATTTATGATGGCAGGAAAGCTGCAAATATTGTCTAAGGATCCTATAAAGATATATCAGATATATATAAAACACCAAATTGAGGCATCGCCCAGTATACTACCCAATAAAATTAAACATACATTGACTTCCATGAATCCACAATCCTTACAACTTCATTCCTTAACTAAACTTACCAATTATGCCTTATTCGACAGTTTATAATTAATAATGCCAAAAACTGGAAATTAAAATCTCACTGCAAATTTCGATTAAAATATAATTGTTAAAGGTTAAAAAAATCGTCAAAGCTCATACGGATTAGTTAACAAAATAAAAAACTCACATCACAGTTCCAACCAATGTCAGGTTGATATCATTTGATGTTATTATTATAGAATTTATTTCCCAGCATTTTGTCTCAAGACATTGATAGAAAAATAACACAGGTCGACATGATGTTTGTAACATTGATGAGAATGCTCTTTTTGCGTTTCATTTAGGTGGTTATTAAAACACCTTTTCACAGAAATGGTCCTACACGTCCAAGTAGCAGCTTCTCCTTTATATCATGGGATAATTGAAATTATTTGTGCCTGTTTTTAGACTGAACAATGTAGGAAATACCACAGTATTCTACGGCTAGGGCTATTTTATTTTTCTGTAGTGCAGTTTTTTCCGTCTCATTTACAGTACAGTTAAGTATTTAAGTCGATTTTATATAAAATGGCAAGTTCTAGTGATCGATTTTGCAAAAATCTAGCGGATAAGTTTTGTTATATATGAGGACGATTTATTTTAAAGTCACAAGCTAGATCTATATCCGAGGAAGTAAAAAAAGCTTATCTTTTATATTTGAAGTGCCAAATAAAAGCTGCCAGATAAGTGCAAGATACCAGAACTGCCCGATAAAAGCTGGATTCCTCATGTTTGCTGTGTGAATTATCATGTAAATTTAGTGCAGTGGATGCATCGCAAGAAAAATTCTGTCGTTTGCTGTTTTTATAGTGTGGAGATAACCTACCATGTAAGTGATAGCTATTTTTGTATCACTAAAACAGAAGGGATTACAAAAAGCAAAGGGACAAAATTCAGTATCCAAATTTACCTTCTCCACTATACCAGTTCCTGGAATTTCCCGGATATTCTAATTATGCATTAGGATCTGATTGACAACTTCCTGAGAATACCAGTTATTATCCAACATTTTTAACAACCACCGGTGAACCTCACATAATAATTCCAAACATAATAGAATGAATTATATGATTTGGTACGTGACCTAGGATTGTCAAAGCAAAAATAGGAACTTCTTTGTTCCAGATTTTAATAGAACTTATTAGATAAAAAATGTATAATAAAATGGAAGGATCGCTATGTATCTATTGTGATATTGATGGTTTAACGAATAAGATTAATATGGAACATGTACTTACCGAGTGGCGTATTTTCATAGATTTATTTCATACAGTCTAACAGCAGTCTTGCTTCATAAAGGAAGAAAAGGGGAGGATATAAACCCATCTAGTCATTTAGTCCATACTATGACCATGAAAGAAACCTATGACAGCATAGCTACCATACTTAATCGCTTTAAATATGAACAGTATCAGTGGAATATTTGTGAGGATTTAAAAGTGATAGGTATGCTGCTAGGCTCTAAGAGGATTTTACAAAGTATTGCTGTTTTTGCGTCTGTAGGACCGTAGGGTAACAAAAGAACATTACAATAAGAAAGACTGGCTTCATAGAACGTATTTTGAACCTGGTACTTGAAACATTGAATATACCCCCCCTTATTAACCCAAAAAGATGTTTCTTCCGTCTCGCCATATTAAGGTTGGACTAATGAAAAACTTTGTCACATCCAAACAAAGAAGAAAATTACAAAGAAGGTAATCGTTTCAAATACCTAAAAGAAATATTTTCTCAATTACAACTCAATTACGAAACGATATTTACAAAAGAAGAAAATATACCCAGTTTCCTTAGCCCAGTGAACGATAATATTCCACAATGTTCGATAATATATAGTACCAGGTATTTGCGTACCGGTACCTTGCGTTACGGGTACCTTGCCTTCGTCTAGAGCTCGGCTGATGACGGCTGAAAGGCTAAAAACCGGTCCCGAGAGACACGTGACGTCGTATGGTTGACAGTTCGGCGAGGGCGATCGGTGGCACCACGTGGAGAAAGGGTGAAAGCTTTCTGTAATATTTTCCCTCCACGGTTCCGTTACGCTACCTTGTGGGCATACTTGGTACTATACCCGAGGTTCCAGGCAGAATGTTACGAGCGGTCCTGACTGCTACGAGCATTCGCTGTATGATGGCGTGAGTTGTGTGCGATCACGACCTGTCATTAAAATGGCCAGTTGATCTGGTCTGGCCCCGATTGCCTCTCCGAACTGCTTTCTTTACGTTCGTCTAGAGCTCGGCTGATGACGGCTGAAAGGTTAGAAACCGGTCCCGAGAGACACGTGACGTCGCAGTTCGGCGAGGGCGATCGGTGGCACCACGTGGAGAAAGGGTGAAAGATTTCTGTAATATTTTCCCTCCACGGTTCCGTTACGGTACCTTGTGGGCATATATTTATATGTATATATATATATATATATATATATATATATATATATATATATATATATATATATATATATATATATATATATATATAAATATGCACATATGTCCAAATATTTAAATTTTACACTTTTTTATTGATATTAAGTTTTTCTTTTACTCGTTTACGTAATCATCATTTTATTACAACTCCTACTGGTACCAAATAAAACTCGACACTAAATGACCAATATGTGTAAAATCGATTTATTATTTTGGAATTAAAAAATTTTAATAAACCAATTACCTTCAAAAGTAATTTAAAAATAAAACGAACAACTTTCAATAAATCTAATAAACAGTAGTACCTCCATGGGTCTAAATGCATGCCTGTAGGCGATTTGGCATGCTGTCGCTTAAATGATCAATATGGGCTTGCGGAATTCTCTCTTATTCTTTATGAGCAGCATCTTTTAGTTCTCTCAGGGTAAGAGGAGGATTGTTTCGTTTCTTGATGCGTGTTTTCATAATGTCCCGAGGATATTCACTGACATTCTTGTGAAATTTGCTGGCTACCATAACTTGATTATCCCCCCCCCCTCTACAAAAAAAATTGTCTTGCTGCTGTTAGATGAGGAGGTGCATTGTTATCCATGAAAACAAATCCATTTTCGACTGCGTCTCAGAACAGACGCACAACGGGATTTAAAACTTCGTCGATATACACAACACCAGTGACTCTTCTCTCCAGAACCAGTAGTCCGTGTACCCCTCATAATACCACGTCCACGTACCAAAACATCACGTCCCAACCTTCAAATGGGATAGGTGTTTGTTTGTCGGGCTTGTCGACCTGGAGCTCTGCAAATTTATGTTCTTCCTGAATCACAAACCAAGCCAATTCTCATCTCATCGGAAGGCATTACGTTATTTCAGTTAGGACTATGAACTACCATTTCTCGAGTCCATTGTAATCTGATTTTTTTTGTTGAAGGGTTAGTTTGGGAACATGTAAAGGTCTTCTGCCATCCAAATTAACCGCTTGCAGTCTGCGTGTTATCGTTTGTCATGAAACGTTTACTCCTTCAAGCCTAACAAGCTCCCTTGATATACCACTTGTAGATTCCAGTCGATTTCTATCTATTCGATCGTCGATTTCTATCTATTGATATCTGCCGGTCTTGTGGAGCAGTTCTACATAATTTTTTACCACTTCTAGGCAATACTTTAAGTTTTTTGTGTCTTGAACTTTTTAATCAATTTTCGATACAGCACTTTGAAAAACACCTACAATTTTCGTGATATCATTTTGATTAAAGCCCTGTTGTAACGAAGCAATTACCCTAGATCTGTAGAAATGAGATATCATGTTTCTAGGCATTTTTAAATGAATCGATTGAAAATTGAAAAAGAACTAAAATAATGTGTAAATACCAGTATCATCGGTATCGGAATGGGCAAAAATCGAAAAGCCTGTGTTATATCAGTAAAACTATTCTTTAAATGATATTTTCATTTAAAAACGGTCTAAAATAAATATCCATAACAGTTTTTAGAATATCATAGGCGTATATATCATATTTGTAAATATTTCAAACTTTTGGACATATATATATATATATATATATATATATATATATATATATATATATATATATATATATATATATATATATATATATATATATATATATAATAAAAAAAAATCGAACTAATCCGGCTGTTTGGTGACTTCATTCGTAGTAGCAGAGAAGTTGCTGTAGAGATTAACATGAGACACCCCCAACGTGCTTCAATGAAACTTGGAGTGTTATTAAAGTCCATCAAAACGGTCAACCTCGTCGAATACACCCGCATCCTGATGATTACGAATTATTGGCGGCAAATCGAGCAAATCCATGTATAAGCCTTGGAGATTATCGTCTCAACTGAGTATTAGCAAGGATAACAAAAATGTTTTGTTCGTTACAAAATCAAGCCCTTTATATCGAAGTTCTTACATACATTGAAAGAAGGCGATGATAATAAAAGATTCGACTATTATTATTGGGCCCAAGGTAATTTTTTAAATAACAGACATTTCCTGAAGAAAATTATGTTTACTGTTGAGGCTACATTTCCTACTAATGGGGTTGAATCGTCCCAAAACTGTAGATACGGGGCCAGAGGAAATACTGACTGGGTTAAAAATTGGCCACTATTCCGAAAAAGTCAATTGGTGGTTTGGGATTTTAGAAAATCCAATAATTACTTTTTTTTTCTTTAATGAATCTGGTCGAATAAATTTTGGTATGCAATTGAAAATCTTCCTCTTAATGTGCGACAGGATAAGTATTTGTAGCTGGATGGTGCATCCATTTACAATTCAAGGATTGTTCGTCAATGGTTGAACCAAAGATTTACTATGCGCTGGATAGAAAGAAACAGTCCTTTTGAACTGTGGCCTCCGAAGTCCGATTTAGAGCCCTCCATTTTTATTTTTGGGGAATGGTCAAAAATAAAGTTTATAAAACAAGGCCTAGAAATTGAGATGAACTTTATGCCAGAATAAGGCAAACCTGTCAAGTAATTAGCATCCTGGAACATAGACGAGTAGCTAAACAGAATCGAAAAATTTATTCGAATAGACGGAGGATTAGTTGAGAGAGATCACATTTGATAGTTAATTATTTGTTTTATGAAAATGGTTGTTGTATACTTTTTCCTAAATTTAATCAATTACCAAAAATTGTTTTCCCATAAGAATAAAATAATTATTCCTTTGTAAGTGCTATTTATTTTACTGAAATATTTGAATACATGACAACTATGAAATTGACAATATGTCAAGTTTTTACTTACCTTAGCACACTAATATCAAATTAAAAAATAAACTTGAAATAATTTTGTGCTTAGACCAAAATAATAAAAAAAATTAAATACGACTTTTGTCATGAAACTTGGTGTGTGGCGTTAAAATAATATCCAGAACAACTTTTTCTAATAACTTTTTCCTGTGACTTTAACGCGAAGCAAAATATCGAGAATTGACCTTTTGTGAATTCGTATTAAGCTGAATTTAAAGTTCAGATTTCAATTGAGTATCTTAAAAAAATGCGCCCCATCAATCTCTAGGACTGTCCAAAAATTCAAATCTGTATTTTTTCAAATAGCGAAAATATGCAAGTTTTTTCATCTTAAATGCCACACACTATATATATATATATATATATATATATATATATATATATATATATATATATATATATATATATATATATAAATTTTTCTATAAAAACAATGTAAAGGTATCCTTTAAAACGAATAATAGTTTAAAAAAATCTATCAAAAATTGCAAAGCAAAAACAAACAAAAAGGATAAGTTATTAACTATATTATCAACGGGTATATCAATTATATTGTGGGTCATGTTCGAAAACGTATATAGGACAAACAGGTAGATCTTTCAATAAAAGAATAAAAGAACATGAAAAAAGTTTTGAATCAGAAACATAATTCCAATTATACCTCACATCTACTAAATGACAACCATTGTTTTAACAGTGATTTCAAAATACTACATGTACAAAACAAAAGCAAAAAACTAAACGATCTGGAGAATTTAGAAATAAAACGGTTAAAAGATGCCAAAATACTACTGAATGATCAAATAGACCTGAACAAATCGCCTTTATGAATTTGTTTAGGTAATAAACAGCCTTTGAGGATATTTCCTAGAAATATAAATAATATATTTTTTAATATTTTATTGCATAAACGTTTTGTATTTATTACGATTCCATTATTGAAAATATTTATTCCTGATGAAGCTACTGTGCTAACGAATCGCGTCAAACATTTAGTAATAAACTGGAAATTTTGACAAGAAAGTCTTTCATTAAACATTTATGTTCTTTCTTATGTTAATTTCCATCAAGTAGAAGCCAATGCAATTCAAAATATGAAATAATTTAATATTTATTTTATATATAGAGGTTTTTTCTCAGAAATTTTTTTTTAAGACAGAGATTTTAGCATATTTTTCCAATTATCTTTCTATGGAACCATTGACTTTTCGCAAAAAATATTTTAATATTTTTCAGAAATATGTATTTAAAAATGAATCGTTATTTTTAGTTGATGATTTTATTGATAATGATTTTAAGAACATATACAATCGCAAAAAAATTTGTAAAAACAATGAGCGAACTACTTTTGCATGCAACTACAATGACTAGATATGGAGAAACTCTCAGAATTCATGGAAAAATAATAGATATGGGCATTATATTTATATATTTGATTAGTTTTATTGGAAATGTGGCCTGGCATTTAGGAGGTATTATATTTAAGGTATTATACATCAACAGCGATTTAAGAATACTCGATGAATAATTTTGCGATTATTTTTCTTTTGATCGGTATATTTCAGTAACTAAATTTTAGCAGTGTTTGTATTTAATGTGTACTATTTATTTATATATATATATATATATATATATATATATATATATATATATATATATATAAATATATATATATATATATATATATATATATATATATATATATATATATATAAATATATATATATATATATATATATATATAAATATATATATATATATATATATATATATATATATATATATATATATATATATATATATATATATATATATATATATATATATATATATATATATATATATATATATATATATATATATATACACTTTTAAAGAAGTTCAATGAAATGAAGGGAATTTTTGATATAGCATGTTGATTTTTCCACAAGCGGCAGTAGAGTTTTCGCTAAATATCTTACTGATTTATGAGTTGGTGAACGATATGCAATGACAATTGGATGAAAAGGATTGTCATTTTTATGGGTTTTTGGGAGACCGTACATTTTGTCGATACGAGAAGATTTTTTGCGCGGCATTAAAGCCTTTTTATCATCTGAAGGAAAATTAGAAATTTTGATGAAAGAGCGCGTTTTCTTCTCTAGATATGTCGTAGGATCGTTAGGAATTTTGTTGTAGTCTGCACTCTCCAATAGATCAGACATTTTAATTTCATAGTCAGTGGTATTAAGTATGACAATGGTATTTCCTTTGTAGGTTGGACGAATTGTTACATCTGAATTTCTACGTAACTCAAGCAAGGTGCGTTTTTTATCAAACGGAAGATTAGATCCCGGAGGTTTAAAACGGCGAAGGATTATGGCTATGTCGTGACAGGTTTCTTCGGTTTCAAGAGAAGGTAAGTGGGATAAAGTATCTTCTATTTGGGAAATTATTTTCTCTACTAGGATAGTATTAGGGATCATTGCCAAATTAAAACCTTTTGATAAGGCTCTATGGGCTGAATCGCTAATACAGGTGTTCCAAAAATTATGTACAAAATTGGTCGATGTGGGTATTGGCATAGGTGTTGAATTTTGCGATTTAATAAGGCGTAAGTTTTTCCTTTTGGATGTCAGTTTTTTGTTGGGCGATATGTTAGGCTTTCTGGATAAAAATTCGGTCAAAAGTATCTCCTAATATAGGGTGGATGTTAAAGCTGTGTATAGTGCCAAATGTAGGGTACAAATCAGATTTTGTTTTATCTAACAAATGTCTTGTGTTGTAGTGGTGGTGATAAGATGAGACGTGTTTCTGGTAATGAGACGTGGTGTTTTCAATATGATCCAGAAACCATGCGTCAAAGTGCCTAATGGAAACACCCGAGCGAGCCAAATCCGAAGAAAAGCCGTCTCGAGAAGTCAAAAATAAAACAAATTTTGATTTATTTCTACGATTCGGATGAAACTGTGCACAAAGAGTTCATTCCATCTAATCAAACGATCAATGCTGTGTTATATTTTGGGGTTCTAAAGCGACTGTTACCGCGTATTCGTCATGAGAGGCCACAATATCGTCAAGGAGGCAGCTGGCGCTTGTTGCACGTTAATGCGCCGTCCCATCGTTTGCCGCTCGCCACTGATTTCTTTACCAAAAATGGCATTTTAATGGCATGGCATGGCATTTAACATAATCGTCTGATTAGCAAACTGTATTTGTCGATGAAAGGATAGTGTTATGCCGACATTGGAGCCATTCAAAAGGCGTACCGCCATACTGAAGAACATATCTTTGGCCGAGCTCAAAAGTTAATTTGTTAACCGAACTGACCATGTGAAAAATAATAATTTTTAGCGAAAAAAATTAATATTTGTTTTTTTTTATTTTTGTTAAAATTTTTTTGCAAAAAATGTGTTAAATTTTGTTAAAAGTCCCGTTTTACTTAAGACGCACCTTATACACACACACACACAAATATATATATATATATATATATATATATATATATATATATATATATATATATATATATATATATATATACGGGTGGGGGGTCACGGGGGGTCACGGGTGGTGGATAGTGAAAGTTCCATTAGATATTAATGGACAGCTGCGAATATCCCAAAATAAGCAGCCCCGAACCAAGGCAAAAAGAAAGCTAAATCCACTTAGCGTCTGACTTGTATCAAGCGGCTGAGTGGTCAGCGTCTGTTCACCAGTGGTGCGGCTGATATTTAAATTCTGGAGCTAACCCCTCCAGTCTTAACCTCTGAACCGTCATGGTTCAAACCTTTAATTCAAAGTACAAGATGAAGCGTTCTAGTAATTACAAAATTACCCCAGGAGGTAGACAATCCTCTGCCAGCTTTGCTGGTACAACCGGACTTTCGGATTCTGGGGCGTCCGGGCTTAAACGCAAAATCTTTCAGAGGGAGTCGGAGACCTCTGGCCAACGTCTGAAACCGAAAATAAAAACTTTCTTTGGAACGGTAAATATCAATTCTCTCTTGCGTCCAGGAAAACTACACGAATTGGGGCGAATATTAAATCAGCAAAAAATCCAAATTTTAACTTTGCAAGAAACCAGATTGATAGATGATAACACCTTGGAATTCGGCAACTACAGATTTTTTAAAAGTAAAACGGACAAAAGAATACTCAAAAATACACCACATCTCGGTGTTGCTTTCGCTGTCTCAAGAAACATTCTTGGTTCTAAAACAAATGTCCAGCCAGTAAATAATCGACTTATGACACTATCCCTCAAGTGTGCTAACAAAAACTATACATTAATCAATGCACACCTCCCAGTTAACGAAGAAAATAAATCTAATCCTGAAAAAGTAAATAAATCCTGGGAAATTCTGGAAAAGACTATCTCTAAAATTCCCTCTAACCATGTAAAAATCCTATTGGGTGATTTCAACGCCCAACTAGGGAAAGAAAAAAAGTACAGGAAAACAGTCGGCAGTTTTCCCGCTCATAAATGGACTAACCATAATGGTAGAAGATTGGTTGAACTATGTTCGCAGTTTAATCTAAAAATAATGTCAACCCATTTTAAGAAGAAAATAACAAAACAAAAGACCTGGAGGTGCCCAAACACGTACATGAGTGAATTTCAAATTGACCATGTTGCCATTTCGTACCCCAATTATAAAGAGATTTTGAATGTTCAAGTCAGGAAAGGAGCAAATATAGACAAGGATCACTACTTGACTAGAATCAAACTTAGCTTAAAACCTCGAAAATTTATTCAAAAGGGGCTGCTAATACCAAAGTTTGACCCAACGAAAATAAAACCAGCCCTAACAGAAGAGCTTGATAAACAACCTGCACAGAACTGGCAAGAATTAAAACAAAAAATTATTAAAACAGCCTTAAAGTTGGTCCCTTTACAAAAACGTAGAAAACATCCGTGGTGGGATGAAGTTTGCGAGCAAGCAGTATTAAGCCGAAGTAAAGCATTCAAAGATTGGAACAGTCAAAAAACAGCAATAAACTATAACATCTTTTTGGAAGTAAGAAAAGAAACATCGAAGCTAATTAGACAAACTAAAAGAAAATATGAAAACTATCAACTTAATGAAATAGAAAAAGATTTCCAAAAAAATAACACCCGAAACTTTTACAAAACTTTTAAAACTAAATTAACAGGCTATCAACCGCAGAGCCTATGCTTTCAAAAGGAAAACGGACAACTAGCTCTAAATAACCAAGACAATTGCAAAGATCTTGCGAAATATTTTGAACAAATACTAAACTGTCCTGAGTCCTTAAACAAATTACCAACACTAAACCCTAAATAAACAAACCCAGATTCATTACCACCGAATGAAGAGGAAATACTTAGGCAAATCAAGCTTCTTAAAAATAACAAAGCTTCTGGTGAAGATGGAATCACTGCTGAACTTTTGAAATCCGCTGGTCCAGGTACAATCAAGGAAATAACCAAAATTCTACAAGAAGTTTGGCGAACCGAACGGATTCCGGAAGACTGGAAAGATGCTCTAATCCATTCACTACATAAGAAAGGAGATAGAACCAGAGAGGATTTCAATGCAGAAGGATACCGCCCGGGAGGTGGGACGGCGTGTTAAATGTGACTGGCAGGCATTTGGCTGGCTCAACATAGTGTTTCAGAATTGACTCCCACTTTGCCTGAAAAAAAAGAAAAGACTTCGATCGGTGCGTCCTACTCATTATGACATGCGGTAGTAAAACCTGGACACTCACATCGCAATCAATTCAAAAACTTTGGTTAGCACAGAGGGGAATGGAAAGATGTATGCTTGGTCATTACAAGACGAGACAGAAAGCCCTTCACATGGATCAGGGAACAAACGAAAGTGTATGACATCATTGTAAGAGTAAAGCAATTGAAATGGAGATGGGCGAACCATATAAGCGATGGGACGACAGATGGACTAGGGCAATCCTGGAGTGGATATCCTTGATCGCAAACGTCCGCGAAGGAGACCGAAAGCACGATGGAAATACAAGACCGTAAAAGTTGGAAACATGCTGAAGAGGCAAGAGATATGTATCTATTACATCTAATATTTTCACGGATGGCAGATAATGTTTCTAAATCATTCCGGGTGTCGCTCCATTGATTCTGTGAAGAGTCACGACATTCGACCAAGTCAGTCGAAGTCACGACTCTTCAGTCGAAGCAGACAACACAAAATTCCAAATGAGATTTTGCGAAACGTCATGACTCATCACATAATCAACGGATCGACACCCGGAATGATTTATATATATATATATATATATATATATATATATATATATATATATATATATATATATATATATATATATATATATGTGTGTGTGTGTGTGTGTGTGTGTATAAGGTGCGTCTTAAGTAAAACGGGACTTTTAACAAAATTAAACAAATTTTTTACAAAAAAATTTTAACAAAAATAAAAAAAACAAATATTAATTTTTTTCGCCAAAAATTATTATTTTCACATGGTCAGTTCGGTTGACAAATTAACTTTTGAGCTCGGCCAAAAATATGTTCTTCAGTATGGCGGTACGCCTTTTGAATTGCTCCAATGTCGGCATAACACTATCCTTTCATCGACAAATAAAGTTTGGCAATCAGACGATTATGTTAAATGCCATGCCATGCCATTAAAATGCCATTTTTGGTAAAAAAATCAGTGGCGAGTGGCAAACGATGGGACGGCGCATTAACGTGCAATAAGCGCCAGCTGCCTCCTTGACGATATTGTGGCCTCACATGACGAAAACGCGGTAACAGTCGCTTTAGAACCCCAAAATATAACACAGCATTGATCGTTTGATTAGATGGAATGAACTCTTTGTGCACAGTTTCATCCGAATCGTAGAAATAAATCAAAATTTGTTTTATTTTTGACTTCTCGAGACGGCTTTTCTTCGGATTTGGCTCGCTCGGGTGTTTCCATTAGGCACTTTGACGCATGGTTTCTGGATCATATTGAAAACACCACGTCTCATTACCAGAAACACGTCTCATCTTATCACCACCACTACAACACAAGACATTTGTTAGATAAAACAAATTCTGATTTGTACCCTACATTTGGCACTATACACAGCTTTAACATCCACCCTATATTATGAGATACTTTTGACCGAATTTTTATCCAGAAAGCCTAACATATCGCCCAACAAAAAACTGACATCCAAAAGGAAAAACTTACGCCTTATTAAATCGCAAAATTCAACACCTATGCCAATACCCACATCGACCAATTTTGTACATAATTTTTGGAACACCTGTATTAGCGATTCAGCCCATAGAGCCTTATCAAAAGGTTTTAATTTCGCAATGATCCCTAATACTATCCCAGTAGAGAAAATAATTTCCCAAATAGAAGATACTTTATCCCACTTACCTTCTCTTGAAACCGAAGAAACCTGTCACGACATAGCCATAATCCTTCGCCGTTTTAAGCCTCCGGGATCTAATCTTCCGTTTGATAAAAAACGCACCTTGCTTGAGTTACGTAGAAATTCAGATGTAACAATTCGTCCAACCTACAAAGGAAATACCATTGTCATACTTAATACCACTGACTATGAAATTAAAATGTCTGATCTATTGGAGAGTGCAGACTACAACAAAATTCCTAACGATCCTACGACATATCTAGAGAAGAAAACGCGTTCTTTCATCAAAATTTCTAATTTTCCTTCAGATGATAAAAAGGCTTTAATGCCGCGCAAAAAATCTTCTCGTATCGACAAAATGTACGGTCTCCCAAAAACCCATAAAAATGACAATCCTTTTCATCCAATTGTCATTGCATATCGTTCACCAACTCATAAATCAGTAAGATATTTAGCGAAAACTCTACTGCCACTTGTGGAAAAATCAACATACTATATCAAAAATTCCCTTCATTTCATTGAACTTCTTTAAAAGTGCAGTATATCTGAAAGGGACATTCTTGTTAGTTTCGATATTGTTTCGTTGTTTACAAACATCCCCTTTCCAGAAACCCTAGATTCTAAAAAACAAACATCACATATCAACGGATATTCTTAGTCTTATTCAACATTGCCATGTCGAATATATATTTCATCTTCAAAAATAATTGCTCTAAACAGATTGGTGGAGCTCCTATGGGATCCCCTCTTTCTCCGGTCATAGGCAATATTTTTATGGGAAATTTTGAAACTCAAGCCAATAACAGCAGTTCATTCAAATCTACATGCTGGTTCAGATATGTAAATGACACCTTCGCCATTTGACCACACGGAATAGAATCTCTTAATCGGCTCCTTTCGCATTTGAACAGTATACATCCCCAGGTCCAATATACAATGGAAACTGAAAACAATTCTGCCCTCCCTTTTCTTCACGTTCTAATATAAAAAAAAAAACAAACCAAAGCTTCTCCTATTCAGTCTATCGTAAACCAACTAACACAAACCGTTATCTAAATGCGAATTCGCAGCATTAACCATCCCAAATAAATTCGGTGGTCAAAACTTTAGTCACAAGATCTTTAAGTTTGTCGAACAATGAATATAGGCAAACACAACTTAATTCGCTAGAAACGACACTAATTCAAAACAGCTCTGACCCCCGTCAAATAAAAACGCATATTGATAAAGTTCAGGCAACAAGTCATATCCATCAATCCACTAGAGAATTGTCCCAAAACCGCAAAGTTTTTCTGTCATACATCAAGGGAGTTACCGATAAAATCAGCCACGAATTCAGATCCTGTAATATCGATTTTTACAACAGAAAGAAATATATCCAGTTTTCTTAGACCAGTGAAACATAATATTCCACAAGAGTCACATGGTGTTTATGAGATTCTTTGTTCTGGCTGCTCCCAACCATATATCCGCCAAAGTTAAAGACGTATACAAAATCGAGCGTTCTCTCTCCGTCCGATCGAATCGGATCTCACATCAACTCTAGCAGAACATCATATCCAAATGGGTCACAAAATAGATTTCGACAAGACCAAAGTAATCGCACCCATATCTCTCTACAAACCCAGTATAATCCTGGGAGCAATTGAGATCGAAAAACGCCCTTCTCCCTAAATAAGAGGGACGACAGTTTTAGAGTTCCAAATACATGGAAACCTCTTATTTCCAAATTGCCCATCCGCAACCCTTCCAACCAAATGCCCACCTCCTCTCTGACCCCCACCCCTCAACTGAGTGCTCTACTAGTTGTAAACTTTGGGGAGTGGGCAGATTGAAGCCTCGGCGCAACTCAACTAGATTCTCTTGATAATGGCTTCAGAGTGGAAGCCGAAAAGTCGAGATTTTACAAATCGAAAACGCGGTTCTACCCGAAAACCTAGTAATATGAATATATAGATGGATCTTCACGGTGTAAGGGAAAGTATTTTCCTAAATTTATTCAACGATGTCATTTTAAAGAAAGAAGTCACTTACAAAGGTCAAAATCCAAAGGGTTACAAAGAAAAAAATGCAAACTTACTAAATCATCAATCGAAAATCTATTATAAGAATTAACATTCTAATTTAATTTGTGTAAAGTCATATATGACAAATATTAATAGATTATTACTTAAGGAATAAACTACTGAACATTATTAAAATAAATTTTTGAAAATTAAGATTCACGTCATATATGATCCATATCGACGCAGCAAAGTCCCAAAGAATGATGTTTATAAATTCGACAAAAGTTATTTCAGTGTATGTAAGTGCGTGCATTTCAATTCGATTTGAAAAAAAATATATTCTGTACGCGAATGTCACGATATGCTTCGTTTTTACATAGAAGCTCTCCAAAATTCTGAAAGGGGTATGACCATAATTAGGGATTTGGGCAACGATTCACAGAAAGACCGCTTCGAGATCAACAAACATTTGTGCAAGTTTCTCAAAAACTTTTTAAAACGGGTAGTGTGGTTCCAGGATTTCAAGAATGTGGGTGCCACCGAGAAATCGGTCTTGAAGACAAGCAATACATTTTTTATCTTATTGAAGAGGATTCTATCACAAGTACTTGAAGTATTGCGTGACAAGTTTATTGACTAAAATCAAAGGAATTCAAATTTTTTGTTTAATATTTTATCAACCGACGATACTTCTTTCAGCAGAAATGGGATGGTGGATATGAGCAGCTAATTTAATAATACAATTAATCATGTGTTTTTTAATGAGATGTAAATTTTGATGTTGAGATGTTGCAATTACTAGATCTAATATTATAGTGTGAACTATTAGATCTAGTAATTGCCACTTTAACATTAAACGATAATAATGTGTAAGTTTTCCTTTTATTTGTAACAAAATTAATATAAGTGGCAACCAAAAACATTACATTTTATTTTCCAATAATATCTTAAGTGGTGAATGTGACAAAAACTGGATTCCGATGAATCGAAATAAAGAAGACAAAAATCGACGTTGCCAATGTCGTACCAGAACGTGTCATTAAACCTGTTTAATGAACATTAAACCTGTTTTTAGCGGAAAAGTTTGCATTTTGAATATATATTTTAATGAAATTACTGTTCAAAAAGATGTAAAGAGAGAGCGTCTACATTGTCGCGCAGGTACACTACATACAAGACATACAGCCTGCACAACGCAAATTTGTATTGATGTGGACCCGGCTTTACTGGTCGACGCCGAATCAGTTCACTTCCAAAGTTTCAAAAGTGCGGTCACAATTCTGTACCAGCAATACCTCTTTTAATGCTCCTGGGAAATTCATGGTTGAAAATCGGTAAGAAAAGGATGCGGTTATTGAAGTCACAATTTAAATCTTGAACGTGAGACCTATAGAGAACTTCATAGTTTAATGAGGATCTAAGGAACGAGGAAGAATCGTTGGTTGAAGTTACGAAAGTACTTTCCCTCAGAAACTGTATACAGGGGCTAGTTGATCATAAGGGCAAGTTATACAAAAATCTCGAAAACTAAGCAAGTAACCTACAACAAAAGTGTAAATGGCAAAAAGAAGAAGTTATGGGGGGGGGGGGATACATTGCTGTCCAGTGTTCCGATAAAATAAGAGAACGCTTTGTTTTTTTTTCGGCCTAAAAACATATATTCTACTATACATACATTCTAATAAGGACCATGTAAGTATTTAAAGATTACTTAATTATTGTTCTTTTGATTATTATATTTATTTATATTATTTATTTTTAACTCTTATGATTTTTTATAACCTAATTTATATTTTGTTGCCTCAACTGGGGCTAGATGAGCAACGCGCGTTCAATGCTTGCTCAACTAGCCCCACTAGATATTCATTGTAGAAAATCAAATTTTTCTTTAATAAATTAATAACCATCAATTAATTTGGGCATGTGATGATGTTTGGTGACAAAGTTTACTAATTAAAATTACTTATATTGATAATTGTACTAATGATTATTATTATATTTTAGAATGAGTACATATAAAAGAAAGACCTCAAAATGATTAGTTACTAGTCAACAATTGAGTGATGCAGTAAAAGCTATCGAGGAGGAAAAAATGAGTGTAAATGCTGGAGCCAAACAATTTAGCATTAACAGGATGACTTTAAAGATATATGTTTGTATTAATTGTGGTAGAGACAAAGATGATTAAAAATTTGGGATTATTTATCATCTAGCAATTTTCAAATATAAAAAGTGCAACAATAATAATCCAGATTGATTGAATTGAATTGAATGAAGATTGGAAAGACTTAATTTTGTTTGATTTTAATTTTATTTTTCCAGAGATATAATAACAATATGAGTATGTATTTATCATAATAAATAAATATTTGCTTGTTGATTACAATTATTTTGTATTCAGATCATTCTATACAGTCATCAAGTCCATTTTAGCCATTGCTCAACTATCCCCATACCCATACTCAACTAGCCCCACTAGAGGGGCACGTTGAGCAACTTGGAGCGCTCTTGCATTTCCGACAATAACTTTTAAACTAGTATTCGGATTGTTTTTACATCGCTAGAGCGAATAGTTGTTCAACTAGCTCCACTCTACCCTATATATACAATATTTCATAATATATAATCTGATACCATTTCAGATGGGCAATGACGAACGGCCATATTGCTTTATGTTTATAATCATTACCCTTCTATCTATGAGATATCTGTAGTACTTCACTTGTGCTGGGTTCAAACAACGTTGTTTTTTTGTCAATTTATATTACAATTGTACTTGGTGCCTTCGTATATATTTGTACAACAAGTATGTATTGATAAATATTATCAGGTTTAAGATATTTATACCAAAGCATAATTTAAAATTCTTGTAGGTAGACTGGGTCGTTAATAAGATAGCAAAGAACAATACCTTAAACATAAGAGGCAATAAAGGATTTATATCGTTTTATTCGGATTATCAGTACCAAATTAACGTGCGTAAACAATTACGTTATATATACGATACGCAACTCGTAATCATAAGGTAATAATCATTCCATTACTATATATATATATATATATATATATATATATATATATATATATATATATATATATATATATATATATATATATATATATATATATATATATGTGTGTGTTTAAGTCATTCCGGATCTCGACCGTCGATTTTGAGAAGAGTCACGACGTTTCGCCAAAATCCCATTTGACATTTTCAAGAGTTGTCTTCGACTAAAGATGGTTCGGTAGAATATGAAAGAAGACCAATATATAGTCGTAGTGGTCGTCCACAAGAGCATATTGATTTGCTACGTGAAAGTGTTGCTGAAGACCCAGAAATATCCATTAGTCGACGTTCACAACAATTTGGTTTTAGTGAATCCACAACATGGTGTATTTATCAAAGGATTTAGCTCTGGAGGCGTATAAGGCTGAAATAACCAGGAACGAAAGCCACTGGATCATTCAAAACGTCGTGTATTTGTCAATTGGATCACTGAACAAACAGATCATTTTTTTAAAGAAATCATCTTTTCAGATAAAGCACATTTTGAAATTGGTGGCTATGTTAATAAACAAAATTGCCGCATTTGGGGTGAGGAAAATGCACGGTTGATTTATGAGAAACTTTTACATCCTGAATGAGTCACTGATTGGTGTATATTATGGTCAGGAGGTGCAATTAGGCCGTATTTCTATCAGAATGCTGCTGATGAAGCTGTAAATGTAAATGGTGTTCGATATCGTGAGATGATAACTGGATTTTTGTGGGCTGAATGGAATAATATAGATCTGAAGCAGTGGCGGTTGATCCATAAGGGCACATGGGCACGTGCTCTACCTAAAAAATTAAAAAATGAAGTGGAAAAAATACTTTCAGATTTTATATTAATTTATTCTCTGTTCTGTCTATGATCACGCTCCTTGTGACTTCTATAGCCTAACATCTAGGTTGCCGAAGAGCACCGATTAAAGAACATGTGCTTTGGGCACAGACAAGTTTGTGCCGCAACTGTTTTCTTTACTATCGCGTGCGAAAAACAAAGACAGCAACGCATCGCTTTGCTAATAACCCGGAGATTAAACGCATTTATAATGTCATATCGTAGGCATTTCGCTATTCTCAATAGTCAGGTGTTTTTCTCCATCGCACTTTTCGACTTTTCGAGTGATTGCAAAGTGAACATTTGATTAACATGATTAACATTTTGAACTGTCATCAAAAATCGTGGACAGACTGCAAATCGAGCAAGTTAATGCTACTCAAAAACGAACATACAAACGCACATTCAATAAAACCGGTCTATGAGAAGTATTCGTGGTTATGTGGATACGAGATAACAAATAAATTTTATTGTTTTCCGTGCATTTTGGCACAAATCGGAAAAGCAATGAGTGTGGGCGATCTTGATCTTGACTGGATTAAACACGGTGTTAATGATTTGAAATATTTGGACGCAAAGGTAAAATTTATTCTCAACTCAGTTGTGCACATTGGGACTCTATTATAAAGCACAATAAAACTGTTGTTAGCAATCGTTACGTATTGTCTAACTTAAATTTCTGATCTAAAAAAATTTCTAGTCTAAAATTCTGTGGGGCTTTTGAGCTTGCCTTATGTATGCATGACAAAACCTACGCTTTAGAAAATCCTGACATTTTCAGAAGGTTAGTAAATTTTATGGCCAAAATAGACAGTATTTTAGAAGCTCATTTAAAAGACTCTAAAAATAAATTATTTCTAGGCATCTCCAAACAAATTCATAACGAATTACTGGATTCAATGTTGCCTGTTTGTCGCGATTTATTAAAAAAGGAAATTCACGCAGCAAAATATGTTGTCATATAAGCCGATGAAACAACCGATACATCTACTCAAATGCCGATGGTTTTTATAATCAGATATGTTAAAAATGGCGAAATTTACGAGAGATTCTGGGGCTTTTTAATACCAAAAAATCACACGGCAGATGGAATTGCAGACGAAATTCTGACGGTGCTAAGCGAATTAGGAATAGACAAAGAACCTAAGAAACTCATAGCCCAAAGTTATGATGGTGCTTTCGTGTTGAGAGGTACAGTCACAGGAGTACAAGCCAAAATTAAAAATATTTATAAGAATGCACAATATATTCACTGCTATGCTCACGGCTGTAAAGGTGTTTTTTGCAAATCTGTCTGCATTTCCCGCTTTCTTTTCTCGATCATCCAAAAGGACAACAGTTCTGGACAGCGTCGTGAAAAAGTGTCTACCCCGTGCGGCCCTTACCAGATGGAACTTTACGTGTAAATGTGTGAATACTGTTTACATTTACAAAGAATTGCAAACATGCCTTGAAGAAATTATGGACGCCGAGTCGGATAAGAATTTTATTAATCAAGCTCAGGGGTTAATACATTATTTGGTGGATAATAATTTTAAATTTTAGTTGTTTTGTTTTACTAGATACACTTAAAGTTAAGAAGAATTTGGTAACTTTTTCAACAGTCATTAAAAATATTAGAGATAATATAGAAATACAAATTAATCAAGAATTTGGTAACTTAACTGGTTTAAGAATCTACAATGATCATAGAGAATCGCAGAAAGAAACGGAAATTTACTGAGAACCCTAATCCGAATGTCAGGACATGCAAGGATATCTGTGATACCTTAACCATACAGGTTCATGAAGTTTTAGTTTCGATATTTACCTAACTGTTTACCTAAAATTTATTTGAAACTGAAAAATTTGGTGAATATCGAGCCGTCTTTCCAAATGAAGATATGTGTAACCTGTTTGCAAACGTTAATTACTTAAAATTGAAAAATGAACTCTCGGTAATATATGCACGGGACGATTTTATGAAACACAGTGGGGCTGTGCAGCTGTTACAACTGTTTATCCAAAACAATTTAATATCAACATTTAGTGAATCGGTAGAATTGCTGCCTGTTTTGTGAACCGTCCCTATGACAACTGTGGAAGGCGAAAGATGTTTCTCTACCCTCAAACGAATCAAAACATCGCTAAGAAACACTATGGACCAGGAACGGCTGTGCGCGTTAGCAATGCTATCTATTGAAAAAAAACTCGTGAAGTCAATTTCAAATTTTAATGATCAAGTTATCGACCACTTTGCTGCTCAGAAATTTAGGAGGATGCACTTCAACTGCAAACAGATTTAATGGTCATGGTCCTATGGTGAGTTTAGCAAAATTTTATTATCTAGGTACCTATTTGAAAATTTGATGTCTGACAGTTACAGTCGTATTTCTACACAGCAAAGTGTGTGTATGATACTACGAAATGTAAATGTAATGTAAAATTTTTGGTTGCGACGCATTTCCCTATCCGCATTCCATAATTTGGTTATACGTGCCCCACCTGTTTTTCCCCACGAACCGCCGCTGATCTGAAGGATGTATAGTTCTAACAGAATAGCGCTACGAAACATTTCCTGAACAGGTTATTGCAAGAAACGATGATGTTAACTGGTGATCAAGATCATGTGATTTGACACCCTTGGATTATTTTCTTTCGGTTACGTATAAAAAGTCAGGTATATAAGAATAATCCACAATCGATTAATGAACTAAAGGATGAAATTATTTGAGTCATTGATAATATAGAAGTTATGTGAAAATGTTATCCAAAATGTGAACGTTTAATTTGGTATATATTGTCTTTCGTGTTATGCTTCAGTTACCAATAAAAAGTTTTTTGAACTCAATGCAAATTCATAAAATTTTATCAATCGTTAAAATCGCTCAATTTGAAAAACTCTTTATATAATGAAAGGTATATAATATAGGTACATTTTATTTTTTTAATTGATTTTTTTTAGAATTGCCCAAGATTTTACTCGATCAACTAGCATTAGAGCAACGGGTACTGGGTTACTATTTGCTGGATTTGGCTTTGTGTCATTTTTTGTGTATACTGTTTCGAATTATTCTATCGTAAGTCAACTTATATATATATATATATATATATATATATATATATATATATATATATATATATATATATTCACAATTTCTGTAGATGCTGTTCTATTTTGAAATAAATGTATACGTTATATAATAAAACAAACCCACACACCCTCACGCACACGCACACGCACATAAATATATATATATATATATATATATATATATATATATATATATATATATATATATATATCTATATATATATACCTATCATTAAAAGTTTGTAAAATTTTTTATAACATTTTTATATCTTTAAAATTTTGTTCGTTAGGTAAATTTATTACAAAAAAGAATCACTGAGAAATTTGTCTCTGTTTGGTTTTTTGTTTTTACCCAGTGATTCTTTCTTTAAATAGGAACAGGTATTTTTGATATAGGGTAGGTAGTTGATGCTTGGCGTCCGGGGAATGAGGGCCGTGTTTGAAATTGTAAAGCCATGTTGGGGGGTTGGATCGTAATCCACCACGCTGTTCCAGTGCGGTTTGGCAAATTTTGGATCGTGTTAGTCAGAGTTCTCTACTTTGATCTGTGCGTTATGGGTTACCCTGCCAGGAGCATACGCTTCAGACAGTATAGCTCAAAGCGTTATCGACTTATTGAAGCCCCTTTACCACGCCAAGGTCTGATCCGCAAAGAGAATATATATATATATATATATATATATATATATATATATATATATATATATATATATATATATATATGGAAAATAATTTACCTAAAAAGCATAAATACAACACATCAATAGTTTTAAATTTTATGAAATTTTACAAAAACTTGAAAATATGTCTCAGATCTTTTGTAATCGTTCTCAATATAAAATCAGATGACATCACATCTCTCCTTAACCACTTTTTTGGCATTACTTTAATAGTTTGCTATTTTTAATCTGCCTTAATTCATCGCTGCCTGTATTTGGTATATCTATACGATTTTTTTGGAAAATTCTTAAACAGTTCCATTATATTTTTCCACGGCTGATACAGCTTTTTAATGCTTTATTACATTTATTTTTAGGTCGAAATGGTTTTAATTTCGATAGCTCCATTATACATATACATCTTCAGTGTTACAATATTTTTTAATACTAGCCAACTTATAGAAGATCAAGTAAATACATTTTTAGTCATATTTGAGAAGTTAACAATAAAACCTTTTTAAGTTTTCCAGAATCTTTGACACTCTTAATAATACGTCCTGGTATGCCTGGAATGAACAAAATAGAAAAACTTTTCTGTTACTGTTAGCAGGCGCTAAAAAATGTTTTCAAGTTCGCATAAGTTTTAATACAACAGTTAACCGAAGCTGCTTATTATTGGTAAGTTGCCAATAATTATTTTAATGGACTTACAGGGATTGAGAACGAGCCCAAAACTGAAGGAGGGCTCTAGAATCATCAAAGCACAACCGTTCGACTGAAGTAATCCAGGCCGCAAGTTTCTAGGTCACTTCTGGAAAAAAAGAATTGCCAATTGAGTCGTAAACATCGCATGATAGTGTAGGGTTATTTTAGGGATAAAACGATTTTTTTTACGTAGAGTTTAATGACTGTGTAAATTTGAGCTTAAGGCGTCCTTCACACTGCCAGCCGCGCGAAGCCGAGCTGGATGATATCGGCCGCAGTAAGTGCGTACATATTCCCGTTATTGGTTTACGCCGAATCAGTTCACTTTGAAAGTTTCAACAGTACGGTCACAATTCCGTACCATCAGTACCTCTTTTATTGCTTCTGGAAAATTTATGGGTGAACATTGATGGGAAAAGGATGCGGTTATTGAAGTCACAATTTAAATCTTCAACTTGAGACCTATGGAGAATTTAATTGTTTAATAAGGATCTAAGGAACGATGATTTTGAAAATACTTCCGAACTACATACTGAACGTTATATATATATATATATATATATATATATATATATATATATATATATATATATATATATATATATATATATATATATATAGCTTCCTAAAGCTCCAACCCTTCGTCCACATCGCAGGAAGCGGACAACCGCTGAACCCGAACGTTTATTTCGGGAACAGACGGTTAACAGGGCTCTGGCAGAAAAAAAAACCAGGTTGCGTCTGTAGTAGTAACCACCGGCAACCTGGTCGGCGTCTAATTATTCAGAGGGTGTGGCTGCACACCACGCTCCAGAAACAATCAATCTCTAGTTCTAAACTCCCAGTGGAAACACTGGACCTATAAGCTTATAAGCCACAATGACTCGTGCAAGTAATGACAATAAATCCCCAGATGGTAACCAATCCACCCGTCGACAGGCGGCAACTGGGTCCTTGGATTCTGGGGAAACCGGACTTTTATGATCTCAAAAAAAGTTGGAGCTTTCCGGCAAATTTCCATACAAAACACCTACATACATTGGTACCTTCAACATAAATACGCTGATCCAACCAGGAAAACTTCACAGCCTAAATTCAGAACTTGGCAGGCAAAAGATACTTGTAAATCGTTATTTCACGATTGAAAAAAATTCTCCCTGTCTAAAAACAGGCTGGATTTC
Organism: Cosmopolites sordidus; assembly: GCA_031761425.1. NCBI lineage: Eukaryota > Metazoa > Arthropoda > Insecta > Coleoptera > Curculionidae > Cosmopolites > Cosmopolites sordidus. Next base: position 110,874 of record JARFXV010000964.1, read on the forward strand.
GCTCAGTCTTTGGCACTAATGACCACCTTCAGACCATTAAACTGTTCGTCGAAAAGTTGCAGGAATACCAGAGACCTATAGTTATCGTTTTTGTAAATTTTTATAGAGCAGTTGAGAGTATCCAATGCAATAGCATCAAAGGAGCACTGATTGAGAGCTGCATAAATTAGTGTATCGTTGAGAGCTAACAATACACCAACCACTTGTTTCAAACGTATACAAGAATGCCACAGTGACAGTCTATACGAATCGAAATACCAGATAAAATCTTAAATGTGGAGTCCGCCAAGACGATACATTACCTCCAAAACTTTTCATAACTGATCTTGAATATGCTTTCAAATTGCTAAACTGAGACACTAAAGGTACGAAGGTTGTATGATAAGTACCTGGCCTAGGTCAGAGATGGCGCTGCTAGTATTTAAACAGTGACATTTTCCATAAATATAACGTTTCATAACAATACTGTCAAGACGTGGCCGTACAAATATGTTTGATGATGATCCTCCAGGTTGTCCAAACGAAGTTACCACTTCAGAAATGATTGAAAAATTCCACGATATCATGAGAAACGATAGGAGAGTGAAAGTGAGTGAGATAGTTGAGACTGTGGGCATCTCAATTGAATGGGTGCAGAATATTTTAACAACTCATTTGTGTATGAAAAAGCTTTGCACAAGATGGGTGTGGCGATTGCTCACAATTGACAATAAACACACATGTATGTCAACTTGAAAAGAATTTTTAGCGATGTGAAAACGCAATCGGAATGATTTTTGGCGTCGGCTCATAACTGTTGACGAAACATGAATTCACCACAACACACCAGAGACATAAGAACAGTCCAAACAATGGGTTTTTCGAGATCAATCTGCGCCAAAGAAGATCGTATTTTTAGAGGGGATATATAAAATAGAAAAACGGTAGACTCAGTGTATCGAATTGAAAGATGATTACGTTGAAAAAAATAAAATTTACACATAAAAATGTTTTTTCTTGGCAAGGACACGTACTTATCATACAACCCTTGTATAACAATCGATAGCGAAAAGCTGTCAGCTGCGTTGCAGACGATGTGGTCCTGAACTGTACCATCAGACATTGTTTCTTACATAGGAACCCCCAGATATTTCTCCATTCTCCACTTTTTTCCCTAATGAATTTTTCACGTCACTAATGTATTATTTAATGAGTGCACGCAAAATATTCCAATTTTGTCTACATTGTAGATATTTTTAGGTGAATAGTTGCTTATAATCAAAGGAATTTTGGTCAAGAAAGTGGCTACATCGTCAAGGTTTACACTCGCAGCCTATTCAGATAAGCCTTTGAAACCGTTTGAACAGTTGATCGGACTGGTTTGGTTTACACTGGATAAAAATTTGTAGAGCAGAAAAAGTGACCAAGAAAATGTTAAATTTATTTGACTTATCTCTTCAATTAGAATCAGAAACGAATAAAGTCCAAATCGCGAAAATTCGGTTTTCCCATATATATTTGGAAATATTAGAAATATTTAAAATTTGAAAATGCGACGTTACAGAGTTCAGTGAGGTGCAACTTTTTTCTAATTTAATCATCTCTGCATCTGTTACCTCTCGTATGTACCTCGATCACGCTAAGCATTCAGTTGAATCACGCAAAGCATTATGACTCATTTTCGAGTGTTCCTTCTGATCTTCCACGCCTCTCTCATTCTTTCTCCGTGGATCCTCTTTCTCTCCTCTTTCCACCCTGAAACTTCGCTCTCTGATGCAACGTTCCACATGTCATAAATTTGACATTTTCTTGGTCACTTTTTCTCCTCTACACGTTAGTGTAATTAGATTTTTAATCCGACGTTTCGGCTTTTCTCGACCATCATCAATTTTTTTTTATCCAGTGTAAACCAAACCAGTTCGATCAACTGTTCAAACGATTTCAAAGGCTTATCTGAATAGGCTGCGAGTGTAAACCTTGACGATGTAGCCACTTTTATGACCAAAATTCCTTTGATTATAAGCAACTATTCACCAAAAAATATCTACAATGCAGACGAAATTGGAATATTTTTGCGTGCACTTCTCTATTAAATAATACATTAGTGACGTGAAAAATTTATTAAGGAAAAAAGTGATGGAGGAATATCTGGAGGTTCCTATGTAAGAAACAATGTCTGATGGTACAGTTCAGGGCCACATCGTCTGCAAAAAGCAGCTGACAGCTTTTCGCTGTCAATTATTATACGAGGGTTGTATGATAAGTATGTGGCCTTGCCAAGAAAAAACATTTTTATGTGTAAAATTTATTTAATTTTGCAACGTAATCATCTTTTAATTCGATACACTGAGTCCAAGGTTTTTCTATTTTATATATCTCCTCTAAAAATACGATCTTCTTTGGCGCAGATTGATCTCGAAAAACCCATTGTTTGGACTGTTCTTATGTCTCTGGTGTGTTGTGGTGAATTCATGTTTCGTCAACAGTTATGAGCCGACGCCAAAAATCATTCCGATTGTGTTTTCACATCGCTAAACATTCTTTTCAAGTTGACATACATGTGTGTTTATTGTCAATTGTGAGCAATCGCCACACCCATCTTGTGGAAAGCTTTTTCATACACAAATGAGTTGTTAAAATATTCTGCACCCACTCAATTGAGATGCCCACAGTCTCAGCAATCTCACGCACTTTCACTCTCCTATCATTTCTCATGATATCGTGGAATTTTTCAATTATTTCTGAAGTGGTAACTTCGTTTGGACGACCTGGAGGATCATAATCAAACATATTTGTACGGCCACGTCTTGACAGTATTGTTATGAAACATTATATTTATGAAAAATATCACTGTTTAAATACTAGCAACGCCATCTCTGGCCTAGGCCAGGTACTTATCATACAACCTTTGTACCTTTAGTGTCTCAGTTTAGCAATTTGAAAGCATATTCAAGAACAGTTATGAAAAGTCTTGGAGTAAATGTATCTTCCTGGCGGACTCCACATTTAAGACTTTATCTGATATTTCGATTCGTATAGATTATCATTGTGGCATTCTTGTATAAGTTTGAAATAAGTGGTTGGTGTATCGTTAGCTCATGCGTCTCTCAATAAGTCCTTTAATGCTGTTGCATTGGATTCTCCTGTGATTTGAAATTTACAAAAGTAATAACTATAGGTCTTTTGTATTCATGTAACTTTTCGACGAACAGTTTAATGGTCTGAAGATGGTCGTTAGTGCCAAAGACTGAGCGAAATCCAGCCTGTTTTTAGACAGGGAGAATTTTTTTGCAATCGTGAAATAACGATTCTGGTGAATAATTTATTCAGATGACTTAAGAGCCTGATCGCCCGACAGTTCTCTACATCTCCTTTGTTTGGTTTTTTGTGCAGCAAGATGTTTGCAGCGTTATTCTATTCAGTAGGTATTGTAGTATGGTGTGGCCATAAGTTATGATCTTGTTTATAAGAAAGATATGATTTTGTTTATAAGAATGGCCCCTTCAAGTTTTATGTTCTCTATTGTTATACCATCCCCGCCAGGAGCTCTATCGATTTTTAGTTCATTTGAGGCATGTCGTATTTCACTGACGTTAATTTCGCGGACGGGTATTTCTCCGGATTTCTTTGGTTGGCTATTTTTCATTTGTCTGTTTCGTCATGTTGTCTTTGGTCTTCGTAATTGCTTTTGTAGAGTTCTCCATAAAATACTGTTCTCAAAAGTTTGTTGTTTGTGATAATATCTGCTTTTTGTTTTTAGTTTATTTATTTGAACTTTCACGTTGTTTAATTTTCGTTTTAATACCCACAAGCTTTTGTTGATCTTTATAGTGATTTATTGCATGGGTTTAAAATTTTTGATTGTCTTTTCTGATTGATTTTAATATGTTTCTGTTTATTTCGTTCAGATAATTTCTCTCAGTCTTGTTTTTGGTTTTCATAATTTTGCCTCCATTTTTCAATTAATGCTTGTGTTTGAAGACAAAGTTGGGATGGTTCCAGACTGAGGTGGTTTCTTTTTTTATAACGCGATATATTTCCTTGTCAAGATTTATTTCGATTTGAGTGCGCAACATTCTATGATCGCTGCCCACTGTGAATTAGTTGAAAACTGTAACATCCTTGAATATTTGTTTCTTGTTGCCAATTATGTAATCAATCTCATTTCTTGTGTTGTCATCTTGATTTTGCGAAGTCCACTTACTATAAAGTTTTTTGAAAAAAAATATATTCATAATAGAAAGTCTAGTCTTTCGTTTCTTGTAAGCGTTCCAAAATTTCATAGAACTGATTGTGATTCTTCCATTTTTGCACCATCCTAACACTGAAGACACCTAATAAATGCGGATTTAGTGGGAGATTCGTTTAGAGGTCTTGTAATATCTTCGTAACATATTTTGGCTTCTTCATCTGAATATTGTGTTTAGAGGGGCTTAGACCTGTAGAGTTTCAAGGTGTATTTGTTACTTATTTTCAGGATTGATGAACTAACTCTTGTTGAAATTCTTTTGATGGGTACAATATATGTATAAGGAATATATTCTGTGTATAAGGTAATCCTATGCCTCCAACTGATTCAGTTTCGCTGCCCATATGGTGGAAGAGGTGAGCTGTTTTCAGTGTTTTAAAGTTTTCTTTACGCTGTCTTAGTTCGTCGCGAGATATTCCGTTTGATCCCTCTTACCTTTTCTTCTATGATTAATGTTTTGATACACGAGAAGTATGTGTTTCTTTCTTGTCAGGTTTGTGTATTCCTCTGCAATCCATGCTACAGATTAATGCATCAGTGTGGGATTTCGGATACCCCCTACTCACCTGGGGTGGTTTAGTTTTATGATCTGAGATTAGATACATAGTTTAGGGAGTATTGACAATTTAAAAAACATCATCATGTTTGCAGAGCGTGATGACGAGTGGACTCTTTAGCCGCTCTTAAGAGTTTTCGCTCTTTGCAGCCGCGCATTCTGGGTCAGATGTGGCGTGTTGTTTTCAGCTTCATCTTCGATCTTCGAAACCTTACCAGCATAGGTGACCCAGTGCCAGTAGGTATGCTACTGCCGACATCGTTTCCTGAACATTGAACGTTACTGAGCTCTATCGCTAACAACAAAGTAAAAGTCTCCAACCGCCAAAGAGACTAGGTTTTATTTCTTTCATCTGCTCCTGATTGTATAACGATGATCCAATGTGCAATATATCAAATCAATCCCCAGGTATAATCATATTGGATAGAGAATTTCGGCTATCTTCTGGCCTGAAAAATATAATTCATGTGGGCGCTTATACCTGTTTAAGAAAAACGTTAAAATCTATGCCAAAATGTGAACAGAATCTATCAGCAAGTGAGGTAAAATATTATAAGTACTAGTAGATGCTGTAGAGATAGTGTGTGATGATTTAATATTTGAATATGTTGTGACATCTCCCCTACAGCCATTCAGGTTGTTTCGAATAATTCGACGATATTTAGATTTGTGAATTTTTATTTGGGTTTTATTGTAATTATAATTTTGCATGCTGTGAGGTTCAGGATCTGATATTATCCAGAGAGGTTACAATTATTTGGCCAAATCAATTTTTTAATACTTGTTTAAAATATAAACCATATTCGTTTAAAATATAAACTCATTCGGGAAAAATGCTTGAAATAAATTTTTCCTATTGTACTGAATCCATACTAAGTTATAACAATATAATAATAAGGCACTGAAACCGAAAACAAAAACTTTCTTTGGAACGGTAAGTGCCAATTCTCTCCTGCGTCCAGGAAAACTACACGAATTGGGGCGAACATTAAATCAGCAAAAAATCCAAATTTTAACTTTGCAAGAAACCAGATTGACAGATGATAACACCTTGGAATTCGGCAACTACAGACTTTTTAAAAGTAAAATGGACAAAAGAATACTAAAAAATACACCACATCTCGGTATTGCTTTCGCTGTCTCAAGAAACATTCTTGGTTCTATAACAAATATCCAGCCAGTAAATAATCGACTTATGACACTATCCCTCAAGTGTGCTAATAAAAACTATACATTAATCAATGCACACCTCCCAGTTAACGAATAAAATAAATCTACTCCTGAAAAAGTAAATAAGTCCTGGGAAATTCTGGAAAAGACTATCTCTAAAATTCCCCCCAACCATGTAAAAATCCTATTGGGTGATTTCAACGCCCAACTAGGGATAGAAAAACAGTCGGCAGTTTTCCCGCTCATAAATGGACTAACCATAATGGTAGCAGATTGGTTGAACTATGTTCGCAGTTTAATCTAAAAATAATGTCAACCGATTTTAAGAAGAAAATAACAAAACAAAAAACCTGGAGGTGCCCAAACACGTACATGGGTGAATTTCAAATTGACCATGTTGCCATTTCGTACCCCAATTATAAAGAGATTTTGAATGTTCAAGTCAGGAAACGAGCAAATATAGACACGGATCACTACTTGACTAGAATCAAACTTAGCTTAAAACCTCGAAAACTTATTCAAAAGAGGCTGCTAATACCAAAGTTTGACCCAACGAAAATAAAACCAAACTGGCAAGAATTGAAACAAAAAATTATTAAAACAGCCTTAAAGTTGGCCCCTTTACAAAAACGTAGAAAACATCCGTGGTGGGATGAAGTTTGCGAGCAAGCAGTATTAAGTTCGGCTTACTTCGAAAGCATTCAAAGGTTGGAACAGTCAAAAAACAGCAATAAACTATAATATCTTTTTGGAAGTAAGAAAAGAAACATCGAAGCTAATTAGACAAACTAAAAGAAAATATGAAAACAATCAACTTAATGAAATAGAAAAAGATTTCCAAAAAAATAACACTCGAAACTTTTATAAAACATTTAAAACTAAATTAACAGGCTATCAACCGCAAAGTCTTTACTTCCAAAAGGAAAACGGAGAATTAGCTCTAAATAACTAAGACAATTGCAGAGAACTTGTGAAATATTTTGAACAAATACTAAACTGTCCTGAGCCCTTAAACAAATTAGCAACCCTAAACCCTAAACAAACAAACCCAGATTCATTACCACCGAATGAAGATGAAATAATTAGGCAAATCTGGTGAAGATGGAATCACTGTTGAATTTTTGAAATCCGCTGGTCCAGGAACAATCAAGGAAATAACCAAAATTCTACAAGAAGTTTGGCGAACCGAACGGATTCCGGAAGATTGGAAAGATGCTCTAATCCATCCACTGCATAAGAAAGGAGATAGAACGGATGTAAACAACTATAGAGGGATATCTCTTCTCCCAGTTTGTTACAAGATTCTATCTCAATGTCTACTAGGCAGAGCACAGGGACAGTTAGAACCTAACATATCTAACAAATCTAGCAATTTTAGCTCAAGATGTATTAACGGCACAGAAACAGATTGAAATCCTAAAAGAAACAGCAGAAAAGGTAGGACTCCAAATTTCCTTTGAAAAGACATAATACATGACTTGCAACAGACTAAGAACACCATTTCTTAAAGAAAGTATGGTAACATCAAACGAGTCTCTCAATTCAAATATTTGGGTGAAATAATCATGGAAAATGGGTTGGAAAAAGCGGCCAATAAGGGTAGATGTCAAAAAATGGAAACGGCATTGAGACTTGCACAAAATATTTACAACAAAAAATGCCTATCTAAAAACACAAAACTGAGACATTACAACACAGTTATTAAGCCAGAATGTCTATATGCTGCAGAAACGCTCATTTTGAATAGAAAGAGGGACATCGAGGACATTGAAAAGAAGGAAAGAAAAATCATAAGAAAAATCCTAGGCCCCAAACAAATAAATAACACAACATACCGACTTCGAGAAAACCAAGAAATTAAACAATACACAGATATACATAGCGATATGAGAAAAAGAAGATTTCAGTTTTACGGACACATAAAACGGATGAATCTGAGTAGGCTAACTATACAAATAGTCGAATTTTATGAAAATAGGAGTAGAGCTAAAGTAGAAATAATTAAATGGATTGCTGCAATTAAAGAGGACCTAAGATCAGCAAATATTACGCAAAGTGAAATTCAGGATAGAGGCTGTTTCATCTGAAACAGCCTCTATCCTGAATTTCACTTTGCGTAATATTTGCTGATCTTAGGTTTAGGTTAACCTTGTATCTACAAGGTTAACGTTTGGAAGGTTGGCCAGAGAGAAAAATGTAGGAAGACTGGATCAAATTGGTCTGACGAAACGAAAAAAGCTCATAGCGAAAGAATGAAATTAGTATGGGCGCAAAGGAAGGCTAACAACAACAAACGCCTCTAATTGTACTTCGCGTGGTCCACCAGGGCCCATGCGTGAATAATAATAATAATAATAATAATAAGGCACTATTTAATATTCAGTAATGTATTATTTCTTGTTTCAGTATATGAGAAACACCTACGCACTTATCACGTTCTTATATCAAACTAATATGTTTAAGAAAATCTAAATACGCTAATGGTAAAATGTGTTTGATATAGCTTAATACCACATTATTTAGAATTTCAGCAATTTTAGTGATTACATATATATATATATATATATATATATATATATATATTTAACATGTTAATTTTAGTACATAATTACATATAATTATTTAATTTGTTTCTCTTATGCTTTTTGTTTGTGTCAATATTGCTGTCATAGTAATTAGACAAATATCGGCTGCATAGAATATGGTTTAGATTAAATAACAAAAATGCACAATTGATCCATATCGTTTTATACAGAATCATGTCCCCCAAATATTTATAATACTGCTTATTTTATTTTCCTCAATTATGCATTATTTTCCTTCGTAACATTTACATAGTAATATGAGTTGTGATATTTTAGTAAAATTTAGATCAAAATTGAATGGATTATTCACCCAAGCAGAAAGGGGCACAATTTTACAAGAGATCGTCTTATATTTAATGTTCAACCCTTTCACGGATAGAGAGTTTTTCATTATTTTATTATAACGATTGTTGAGAGGGTTTGATATTAAAATTTGTTAAGCTCTAAATTTATTAAATACTATCTCTTCATTCCCTTGAAATCAATAAATTTCAATAATATTTTTAATAATAGCACGATTTTATTCCATTACTATTTTTACGTATTTATTTGATATAATAAGTTTTAACGTTTTTAGTTTTAATGTAGTAGTTCAATAGTGTCTGGTGTGTCAATAAAGAAATTCATGCGTTCTTTTTGTATTATGAATAGACTTTCGATAAATAAGGTATGAGAAATCGATAGAGCTACTAAGGGAATAGCAAATAAATAAGCTATATTTGAGGATAATAGAAATTTTATTCAATAATCAAACGGCTTCAGTAAGTAAAGTAAGATTTTTATTTTTTGCAATGGGATGGTAGATCGACAATTTGTATTAGACAAACAAAATCGATATAGATAAGGTTTATAAAACCTATATCGATTTTGTTGCTCTAAAGATTAGTTTAAATAAAGGTACCCTTATCAATAATTCGACAATTCAGTTAGGTTATCTAACTGCTTGATTGTTGAAAAGGTAAAGTAAAGTGTTAGGGTTAGAGGCGCATCAGCAACTAGGCTATTTAGCGACTGGACCTACAGCTTAACGTGGGTTCCGTGGGTTCCGACCAAGGCAGAACACTTCTCAGAAGGCATCCGGCCTTACCCAGCCCTTAATTGGCGTGACTGAGGGGTAATTCATAATCGGATTTTACACTCTTGCCTAGAAACAATCACAAACATTTAGGAAGGATAAACGGACAGAAGAAAGAAAAATAACCATCCGAGCGCTGGAATCGAACCAGCTACCGCTCCAGCGCGGATTCGGCATAGCAGCGGCAGGCCGCTGCTCTTACCGCCGCACCAACGCGATCGCCTGCTTGATTGTTGAAGATGTTGCAAGTAGAAATTCAATTTGCAACATTTTAAAAGAAATCCTTATTTGATGATCGATACACATAACCATAATTTTTAATAATGCCTTAAATGTTTTTAAATTAACCATATGGGCTGGGAACTATTTAAACAATTATTATTATCAGTTTATTTATTTGCTATATTTAGTTAATTACAAAATAAAAAAATTAACAAGAACTTTAGAGATTGAAGATACTGATATGACTTTATATTAAGCAATACTCCATAACATATACAGGGTGTCCAATAACTTATCCGCCATAGAGCAACTGGTGATAGTAGTGATTAAAATAAGAGGATTTAGTCAATAAATGTGTTGGCAAATGTTAGTCATTGAAAAGATACAGGGTGTTGAAAGTGAAACTAAATTTTCGAAAAATTGAGATACTTTAAAGACGGTTGAAGATTCAAGTTCAAAATTGAGGTAGTTGGGTTTTCAAAGGTGACAAATCAGAATTTAGTACTAGTTTGAGCCTAGTTCCTAGAGGGCGCTTGCTACCTACTTTGTAAGGAATTAACTAGGTGAGGATGCCTCCAAATGCCTAGCGCTTAGTTCAGGATTTTCCGCGATACTAACCAAAATGTCCCCTTCTGGTTCTACCGTTATACGTTTCGGTCGTCCACCAGGATTGATGTAATAAAACGAACCTGTTTCGCCTAACTTATTGAACATTCTTTGAAAAATTTGTCGTTGTGGGATGATTCTGCTTGGGTAGAGCTCTTCATACCTTTTAACTACAGCGCGATTATAGTAATTTACTTGTACATAAACGCAGAACAAATCCCTTATATCACTGTTAGAAAACTGACTAAGAATGGGTATTTTTTATAAATTATTTAATACCAATTCAAGAATGGAGAAACTTGTTTTCACCTACGTTTAATAGGTTATATAGAAAACAAAAACAGTTGTCATTGAGACATAATTTGTACACAACATTTAAGGCATACTTTGTGAATTGTATCGGCTGTTTCAGCTATCGACAAGATGTGCAAACAGCGTTAGATATCGACACTGACCAAGTGTGCCTTTTTTACGCGGGCATTATGACATTGCTCTATTTTGAAGTCAAAATATTTGCAGGTTTATAGAGTAAAAAAACTATAAGCGAGTTAATTCCTCACAAAGTAGGTAGCAAGCGGCCTCTAGGAACTAGGCTCAAGCTAATACCAAATTCGGATTTGTCGCCTTTGAAAACCCAACTACCCCGATTTTGAATCTGATATCTTCAACTGTTTTTAAATTATCTCAATTTTTCGAAAAATTAGTTTCACTTTTAACACCCTGTATCTTTTAATCCTCTTCGTTTGGTCTCTACTATGACCAGTTGCTCTATGGCGGATAAGTTATGGGACACCCAGTATAAGAAAAAATACTTCTATGAATATAGAGAATCTATTGTTTAGATTTAGGTACCGTTGTAACACCGTTTGAAAATTGGCAAGTGGATTGCTTAATATATGATTAACCTATCTTATCAAAATATCTAGTCAAGTTTTGTTACCAGTCACATCACCCTATAAACAAGATTTTTTTTGATTATTTCTTTCTACTAGGTATTACTTTGTTACAATTACATAATATTTTTATCTCTATACATTACATATTTCGTTTGTGAACAATATAACTGTTTAGGTATATTATTATTAGTATTTATTGCTTATTAATAATATTAGCCTGTTTAAATTGCATTGTATTGTTAAATTAAAGCAAATATATATTGAAAAAGGACATACTTTTTTATTACTTATTGTTATTGCAATAAAATATCTGACTGACACAAAACACGTAAAAGTAATATAAGTACTTTCTGCAATGTTCTTCAATACTCAGAAACTCAGAAACGAACCAATTATACACTCAGCGAAAAAAACTCTCTGAATACCTGTAGTGAAATTGAAACAAATGTCTTTATTGGGAGAACTAAATGTCAAATGTTAAAGATATTATTCAACTTTTATTTTAGTACACTGTTCGTCCACGCTTACTTTTTATACCAGCCAATAAATGGTTTTTCATTCAACAAACTCATTTTTTTGTTACGTCTGGGGGTATATGAGTCCATTTCTGTAAAATTTCTTCTCTAAGGTACAGCACCTTAGAGAAGGTGCTTGTTTTGAATTTTTTTTTTTCAGTTTCTTTATAATACGAATTCACAAATGCTCAATAGAGTTCAAATCTGGCGATTGGAGTGGTGTCTGGAGCTGTCTAGGTGCATTGTACAGCAGCCACTCCTGTGTTTCTTGAGACATATATTTTGAAAAAATATTATCTACACCCACTTTAATTCCACTATTCTTTATATTATTTTTTAATATATTGATGTACATGTATTGATCCATTATCCCATCAATTATATGCATATTTCCACCTCTTGCAGTTCCTATGCAACCCCATATGAGCACCTCCAAGTCCCCATGTTTACCTGTTATTAAAATATTTTTTAGTTTTAAATATTCCCTTGGCTTGCGCCACACTTTTTTCCTTCCATCCGATCCTGAGACATTAAATTTGCTTTCGTTGGAGAAGATAACGGTCTTCCAAAACACCTCCGGCTTGCTTAAATGCCCGTTGCTTCTTCCTAGGGGTTCGTCCGTACAATCATTGTTTTTTTTTTAAATATTACGGACTGTTTGAGCCATTACTAATACATGATAATCTTCATTAATGGTACCTGCAATTTCGGTGGCACTTGGATTGAGTTCTTTAAAGACTACACGCTTTTGGACGTTGTTTAATTTTTCTGGCCGTGCTGAACGAGGTCTATAGGTAGAATTGCCGAGCTCGTCATACTGGAAATGATTTTCCTTCTTGACTTGATGCACTCTAATAATCAATTTCCGAGTGGTGCACTGAATTTCCATAGGGTAGAGCGGGGCTAGTTGATCATAGGGACAAGTTGTGCAATCGAAATAACTTGAAAACTAAACAACTTACAACAAAAGTATACATGGCGAAAAGAAGGGGTTATAGGAGGGTAATACACAGCGCGACTGTCAATTGCTGTCCGTGCTCCGATAAAATAAGAGAACGCTTTGTTTTTTTCGGCGTTATCATAATCATAATTTTTCTACTATGTTCGTATAAAAACACTTAATAAGGACCACGAAAGTATTTAAAGATTACTTAATTATTGTTCTTTCGATTATAGATGGTTATTTATATTTAACTCTTATGATTTTTTAACTCTTTTAACTCTTTTAATTTGTATTTTGTTGCCTAAACTGGGGCTAGTTGAGTAACGCGCGTTCAATGCTTGCTCAACTAGCTCCACTACATGTAGAAATCAAATTTTTCTTTAATAAATTATTAACCATCAACTACCATCAATACACAAAGTTTACTAATTAAAATTACTTATATTGATAATTGTATTAATGATTATTATTACATTTTAGGATGAGTACATATAAAAGAAAGCCCACAAAAGGTTTAGCTTTTAGTCAATAATTGAGTGATGCAATAAAAACTGTAGAGGAGGAAAAAATTAGTGTAAATGCTAAAAGTCAAGCAATTTATTCAGGATGACTTTAAATATGTAACATTTAATTTTGATTATTATTTGATTAAAGATTTAATTTTGTTTGACTTTAATTTTATTTTTCCAGAGATATAGTAATCATGAGTATGTAATAATCATAATAAATAAATATTTGCTTGTTGATACAATTATTGTGTATTCAGATCATTCTACACAGTCTTCAAGTCCATTTTAGTCATTGCTCAGCTAGCCCCACTAGTGGGACACGTTAAGTAACTTGGAGCGCACTCGCATTTCCGACAATAACTAGCTAGACTGTTAGACGTTTTGGAGAATAGTAAATTAGGAACCTAACAAATTAAAAATCAATTAAATCCGATGCGTATTCTTAAAGTTATGTCCTCGAAAGAAAAAGCCTCTAGTGTAGCGATGTCAGAGGTGGTGGTACGTAAACTGTCTGGCTTTTCCAATGGCCAAGTTGCATAAGATTTCAATTGGCGATGTTGGTAGTCAATAGGTGTTTGGGACATTTGCCAAAAAGATGCTTAATATAATTCGGAATTTGATTTGCTGTACACCCAAAATATTATACGAAGGAACTGTATGCATTCTAAATACATCCAGCTATACCGAGCTGGATAAACTCAACAAAACAGTTTCTGTCATAAGTTTTAAAGCGCTGACTACACCTGGATGTGGAGACATTAACAAGTGTTTGGCTCTAGAACCTACTCCCATAATACGATACTAAGAATCGTTGCAATATACATATAATATCGTTGAAACATACGCATCAAGGAAGGTGCAGTTCAAGAGGTTTGTTTTGGTCTTTAAAAAACTCAAAAAAATATATTTAACATTATCAATATAATAAATATATATAACATTATCTATATTGAACACAATTTTATAGTAGCCAAATAATAAGAAATATAGCCAATCTCCAAGAAAATGTATGTTGCTGGTAAAGTTGTTTGAAATATTTTAAAAGAAATTGTGTAGGAGGTTATAAATTAAACAGCTCTATATTTTCAAATGAGACCAACATTTTTTTGTGTAAGAAAAAGTATTCGAAATGTAATCAATCATTTTTCACATCCTTTTAAAGAAAAATAAAGTTACTTACAACAAGTGTCAAAAACCTAATGGTTCCCGAGAAAAAACTGCAAAATTATTAAATTACAAATCGAAAAGCTTTGAACAGAATTAACATTAAGCAAATATAACAATAAGCAAATATGGGTTAAAGCATATCTGATAAATATTAATTGTGTGTTACTTAACGAATACATTAATGAATATTGTTAAAACAATTGAAAAAAAAAATCATGCTATACATCAATCAAAATTGATGCAGCGATGTTACAAACCAGCTGCAAATAATTTTATATTGTGACTAAAATTGATTCAGTGTGTGCATTTAAATTCCATTTAAAACAAAAAATATAGTCTGTTCGCAAATATCACGATATGTTCCCTATTTATGGAGAAGCTCCTTTAAATTCCCAAGAAGCTACACCTATTTACGGGCAACATCATCCAGAAAAGCCGCTTTCAGCTGGGCAAGCAGTTGTTCAGAACTTCAAGACTGTGGGCGCCAGGGAGAAATTCGCCCTAAAGTCGAAGATGATTCTATCAGAAGTACTCTATGTGTAGCGCGATCAGTTGGAGTTTCCCATCGGATTGTACACATAACACTAAAATATCAGTTCGACTATATTTATCATGTACAAAAGGTACACACGCTCATACCCGCTTCTTTTTAATAACTTATATTGATATTTTGTAATTATATTGGCATTCATAAATTATGTTATGGTAAATTATATTGATTATTTCATCCAATGTTTTTGTTCAATATTTTATCAACCGACGAAGCTTCTTTCATGACGAACGGGAGGCTGAACATTTTCAACTGTTAATTTAATAGAACAATTAATCATGTGATACTCAGTTCTAGTAATTTCAACTTTGACATTAAACCACAATAATGCGTAAGTTTTCCTTCTTTTCTAAATTCTGACTTGAATAAATATCTGACCTGTTTTTCGCGGAAATGATTACATTTTGAATAAATAGTTTAAGAAAAGTTTTTGTTCAAAAAAATGTAAAGAATCATTGGTTAAAATCACGAGAATGCTTTCACTTACAACTTGTATACAATGGTCTGATCGAAAAATTGGTTTTTAAATTAATAATAAACACAACTTATGACAAACTGCCATTTATAATGTTATTATTTGTTACGGAAAAAGTTTATTTTATCGACATAAGTGACCGGAAATTAATAATTATGGTGTCAAACAAAGTAAGAGAACTGGTTGGACAAGAACTAGTAAAAACTTTACATATCTCAAGAATGTGTCGACATTTACGATTACATTTTTTGAAAGAGCATTAAATTTTTAAATTTTTAGTCAACTACACTATAAAAAATATCTTCAAATTATTTTTATCTGTAAAATCAAACACACTTTCTTTTCTGGTCTTTCTAAAAGAAAATAAAAAGGCTTGAAAAACTTTAGCTTCGTGGCGCCCAGTAATCCGATAAACTCAATAGTCATGTCTCTATTGCATTAGACGTGACTTAATTGCAACCCGACGAATTTCACAGGCGGGAGTTGTTTGCTCTTAGAGCGAAAGAATGATGTTAACAGAGTACAGTTTGAACAAGGGTCGATCGAAAAGTTCTCGACCTGACACAGAGATGTCGCCACTATGACCAAATGATTATAACAGTTGTTACGTATGATCCGTTATGTGCCCAGACACCTGGTGACATGCCATAGATACATCAGTTTAGTTTATTGTTTGTGGCGGTAGAGTAAAGCTAACACATTTTGACATTTGTTGAAAAATAAATAAAATTGAAGCTATAAAGTATTTTATTTAAAGGTTTACACGCAACGTTTAAACACAGCAAACGTTTAAAAATACTACTAAAGGTATTCAAGCTTACTGATATTATAAACATCTTAAAAGACTGTGTCCAGTACATATTACAATATTTTTAGGCGATTAAAAATGAATTTCGCTGAATGTGTGACGCGTTTGTTAACACTTGAACAAAGGCTCCTTCGAATAAGCACTTCTCAAAAAATTTTAGACTTATTGAAATATTTTTGTCGATGTTCTATAACAGAGAGGAAACTTGGATTCACAGGTCGTGTCAATGATGAAGCCGCATATCAAACAGTGGGTAGGAACAGATAAAAATGCGCCAAAGAAAACGAAAACGGTTACCTCTGCAATAAAATTTACGGCAACGATTTTTTGATGAGATATTTATTGTATGGTGCTCATAAACTCCCAAGTCTGAATAAATGTCTTGCTGCATAAAGATTCACTTCAAATGATGAAAGTTTTTACATCATCTTTATATACAAGGTAGCTATTATGTATGGAAACCACCAAATATCTCGAGTTCGCTTTGAGATTTCTTAATGAAATTTTGTACACAAATATTAAGAAATGTTTGCCACTTTTTGGGTATATTTTTTTTTCTTGTCGCATATTTGAAATCGACGGCTAACTTCATTTTTTTAATGACAATAGTACTTGAATTTGACATTGTTGGAAAGAGCACTTTTTTCTGTATTTAACGAGGCAAATTTGGTATGGTTTTATTTTTCAAAATAGATTTTAAAAAATGGCTAAAAGGTGTTTTGGTCTGTTTTAGGGTAAATATATTTTTCATTTAGTAGGCTATGAAACAGTGGATAACAGATGAAGTATTTAATTACACTTGACAACTGTTAATGTCATTTGATAATTCCAAATTTCTTTAAAATTTTTATTATTATTATTATTCACGTATGGGCCCTGGTGGACCACGCGAAGTACAATTAGAGGCGCTTGTTGTTGTTAGCCTTCTTTTGCGCCCTTAGTAATTTCATTCTTTCGCTATGAGCTTTTTTCCTTTCGTCAGACCAAGTTGTTCCAGTCTTCCTACATTTCTCTCTCTGGCCAACCTTCCAAACGTTAACCTTGTGTCTGAAACAGCCTCTATCCTGAATTTCACTTTGTGTAATATTTGCTGATCTTAGGTCCTCTTTAATTGCAGCAATCCATTTAATTATTTCTACTTTAGCTCTACTCCTATTTTCATAAAATTCGACTATTTATCTAGTTAGCCTACTCGGATTCATCCGTTTTATGTGTCCGTAAAAATGAAGTCTTCTTTTTCTCATATCGCTATGTATATTTATGTATTGTTTGATTTCTTGGTTTTCTCGAAGACGGTATGTTGTGCTATTTATTTGTTTGGGGCCTAGGATTTTTCTTATGATTTTTCTTTCCTTCTTTTCAATGTCCTCGATGTCCCTCTTTCTATTCAAAATGAGCGTTTCTGCAGCATATAGACATTCTGGCTTAATAACTGTGTTGTAATGTCTCAGTTTTGTGTTTTTAGATAGGCATTTTTTGTTGTAAATATTTTGTGCAAGTCTCAATGCCGTTTCCATTTTTTGACATCTGCCCTTATTGGTCGCTTTTTCCAACCCATTTTCCATGATTATTTCACCCAAATATTTGAATTCCTTTGATGTTACCATATTTTGTTCTTAAAAATGGTGTTCTCAGTCTGTTGCAGGTCATGTATTGTGTCTTTTCAAAGGAAATTTGTAGTCTTACCTTTTCTGCTGTTTCTTTTAGGATTTCAATCTGTTTCTGTGCCATTAATACATCTTGAGCGAAAATTGCTAGATCATTAGCAAATGCCAGACAATCACTTTTGATGTTGGTTCTCCCCAGTTTAATGGGCTGGTCAATATTCAGGGCCGACTTTTTTTTCACGCCACTCCTGTATTACTTTTTCTAGAACACAGTTAAATAAGAGTGGCGAGAGTCCATCCCCTTGTCTCACTCCACTTTTAATTTTGAAGGGCTCTGCGATGTCACCCATGAATTTAACTTTTGACCTTATGTTAATTAACGTTGGTTTAATAATTGCCAGCGTTTTCAGATCTAGTCCTTGTTCTTTCAAGATTCGGAATAAAGATTCGCGGTCAATAGAATCATATGCTTTTTTGAAATCCACAAATGTACAGACGAGATTTTTATTGTACAGTTTTTGATGTCTTAGAATCAACTTTAGATTCGGGATCTGTTCAGGACAGGATCTGCCCGGTCGAAAACCTGCTTGATATTCACCAATGTTAGGTTCTAACTGTCCCTGTGCTCTGTCTAGTAGACATTGAGATAGAATCTTGTAACAAACTGGGAGAAGAGATATCCCTCTATAGTTGTTTACATCCGTTCTATCTCCTTTCTTATGTAGTGGATGGATTAGAGCATCTTTCCAATCTTCCGGAATCCGTTCGGTTCGTCAAACTTCTTGTAGAATTTTGGTTATTTCTTTGATTGAACCTGGACCAGCGGATTTCAAAAGTTCAGCAGTGATTCCATCTTCACCAGAAGCTTTGTTATTTTTAAGCCGCTTGATTTGCATATTTATTTTATCTTCATTCGGTGGTAATGATTCTGGGTTTGTTTGTTTAGGGTTTAGTGTTGGTAATTTGTTTAAGGGCTCAGGACAGTTTAGTATTTGTTCAAAATATTTCGCAAGTTCTTTCCAATTGTCTTGCTTATTTAGAGCTAATTGTTCGTTTTCCTTTTGGAAGCAAAGACTTTGCGGTTGATAGCCTGTTAATTTAGTTTTAAATGTTTTGTAAAAGTTTCGGGTGTTATTTTTTTGGAAATCTTTTTCTATTTCATTAAGTTGATAGTTTTCATATTTTCTTTTAGTTTGTCTAATTAGCTTCGATGTTTTTTTTCTTACTTCCAAAAAGATGTTATAGTTTATTGCTGTTTTTTGACTGTTCCAATCTTTGAATGCTTTACTTCGGCTTTATACTGCTCGCTCGCAAACTTCATCCCACCACAGATGTTTTCTACGTTTTTGTAAAGGGTCGAACTTTAAGGCTGTTTTAATAATTTTTTGTTTCAATTCTTGCCAGTTCAGTGCTGTTTGTTTATCAAGATCTTCTATTAGGGCTGGTTTTATTTTCGTTGGGTCAAACTTTGGTATTAGCAGCCTCTTTTGAATAAGTTTTCGAGGTTTTAAGCTAAGTTTGATTCTAGTCAAGTAGTGATCCGTGTCTGTATTTGCTCCTTTCCTGACTTGAACATTCAAAATCTCTTTATAATTCGGGTACGAAATGGCAACATGGTCAATTTGAAATTCACCCATGTACGTGTTTGGGCACCTCCAGGTCTTTTGTTTTTTTATTTTCTTCTTACAATGGGTTGACATTATTTTTAGATTAAACTGCGAACATAGTTCAACCAATCTTCTACCATTATGGTTAGTCCATTTATGAGCGGGAAAAATTTAATGAAATTAAAATTTTTATTATATATGGAATTAATATATGTTGAACTGAAATAGAACGAATTGAAATACTAACAATTGTTGGCTACAGTGACAGAAAATATACTTAAGCTGAAGTTTGTTAAGTATTTAAAGACGTAATTTAAGTAAGTAAAGTTAGAGATTTAAATTAAGATAAAATATCAATTTTTTCGTGTTTAAAATCGGTTTGTAATTGAGAGCGCAAAATGCAATATATAACATTTAAATAAATAAAAAACATCGAATAGTCAGTAAATCTGAAAATGTTAGATAATTATTGGGAAAAACGGTATAAATAAATTTTAACTTTCCGAAAACCTATAAAATAATTTTTTTATTCCAATATAAAAATTTGTTCATCTAAAAGGATCACAACAGAAGCAGAATCAAGAATATTTAGTATGATAATAAATATAATAAACGAGAAAAAAAAATTAAAATTAAAAAATTCCATGTTAAAATATCATTTAGGCAGGTTTATACGCCATCGGAAATTTTATTTTTTTTATTGTTTTTAGGCTATAAGGGAATTATTTAGACGAAACCCAAGTGAAGAATGTCAATTTGGGAAATAACGTACAACCTAATGAACATTTTTATTCATAAAATCCGTTGTTTGTTTCAAGATAGAATTAAAGTTTGTTATTGGACAGCTTAGAACTTGTGCACTCCAACTTGTTTATTTGATTACGTTGGCCACTTTCCAGTTGGTAGGCTTTATGAGAGTCTCGAAGTTTAAGCATTAACCAAGGTAATGTGCAACATGCTTTCAGTTATTTTTGGATTATTTCTAGTTCTTTCCAATAGAGTTATAACATTAAAACAACGGTTTTCCTCGTTTGGCGTTAGTTATATAACGCCATTTCCGTTATCAGTTTTCTTAACATTTTCGGAAACGGGATGATGTCTTTTCCACTAACAATCAATGAAAGTGTGGCCATGATACGATTGATGTCGACAGCTGGGCTTCATTCAAAGTAGTTCCAGATTTTAGATTTTATTGCAATATTAGTTGTGGCTGCTGTTGAGAAATCTACCTGTGTAAAAAAAGTCGCTGTTTAATGCTACCTCGAATTGAGTTATGACTTTGCCTGAATTTCTTCTCAACCAAGTAGTTGAGATGGCTGTAGACGATGTGTGAAGAATGGGAGAAACAAAACAATGTACATTCCATGCTCTTATCCTAAATCAAATATCTCCATATTTTTAGTATGATTCGTGGGGCCATTGAGTTAAAGTAAAACCGAATTATCACGTGTAGCTCATCTTTTTGGATCTTACTACTTATTACATATAACACTTATACTTATAACACTGATTCAACCATCCAATTGGGATATTGTTAGGTTATTTAACCTTATCTTTTTGCGAGGAAATATGAAGAAATGATGCATGTAGAAACCATCTGCTCTGAAGCAAAATATGACAGTAATAAGCTAACCTTGTTCAGCAGAACTTGTTAACCCTACTTGCTTATTTCCTTTAGTATACTTTCGTAGCATACAATTAGGGACTGTATATCGTTACTCGATAGGCCAGCAACTAAATGAATTACTTAAATATTTCTATTCGAGATGGAATGTTCGAATAAGATGAAATCAGTTTATGTTTATATAGACATGTTGCTCTAGTTTATCCTTTGGATTACCCAGAACTTCTCTTAATTTATTATATGGTTTGTATACAACCTTAATGTCCACTTTTTCAAAATTTTGTCTAGTCCTCTTGTTAATTGGGCATCAAATGGTATTACCATGAATTTATTTGTGTTCTGTCCTTTTGAAAAGTCGAAGATTCTTGTAACATGAAAAGTCGGGGATTTCAAAAGATTGTGATCGAAGGTATATTGGGCAAACAAAAAGATCCCTATTGGCAAGATATAAAGAACATATTGCCCACATTAGATATGGGAGAAATGAAAAATCTTGTGTTAGCCGACCGCGGTGGTCTGGTGGGTTAGTCGCCTGCCTGGCAATCCAATGGTCCCGGGTTCGAATCCTGGTGCGGGCATGGATGTTTGTGTGCGTATTTGTATGTGTTTGTCGGTGTTGGTAAGTCACTAAATAACGCCTCTGAGCGTTGACGTGACATAAATTAAATTAAAAAAAAAAAAAAAAATCTTGTGTTGTCCAACATGCAATCGAACATGACCACAATATAGATATTAGTAATTAAGACTAATTAAAAGTGTTAATAATAATAGGGCTTTGGATATATGAAAGCATTCAAATAGAAAAATGTAAGAAAATCATGAACCGAGATAAAGGACCGATTCCTTTCAGTCCAACTGTCAGTCAACTTTTTCAATTATTAATGTAAGGCTTAGTACACTTTACGGTTCATGATTTTTACACGCTTCGTTAGGTATGATTTTCATATAAATAGAACATAGTTTAGTTTTAGAATTAGATTAAATCATCTCCGGATGATGCTAACATGGTTAGCGAAACGTGCGTCGAGCAGTAAAAAAAAAAGCGTTTTGGTGTTTAGTGGTAAATCTCTTCAAGTTTAGTATCATAGAAATAGTTTAAAGAAGAGGCAAAACATGGCAGGTAGCAGTTAACCTGGCCAAGGACCGTAAATTATGCAAAACGTTAACACATGAAATGTAATTTCACCTCGACACCTTAGACAACACCGGGTATTAAGAGGAATATTACGCAAACCTGGTCTATCCTCGAAGGATTATCCATCCAAGTACTAACTGCATCAATCAAATTCTTCCTGCAATTAAAATTATGTTTCAGATTTGTTTTTGGGTAATCGTTATTAAATCAATACGAGAAAATAAAAAAAGCAAACGCATTATGCAAATCTGCTTTTTTATTTCAGACATACAAAATATATTTTTCGTGATAAATATCTATGCAGGTACATGAGAGCTCCGAGTGCACCGACCATACGCGAAACCGCAGCGCGATTCAACTTCCGGGGTTATTATCTAAAATAACCCTGAAACTGCATATCAGGTAGATGAGGTAATGCTTTCCGTGACATTGAGTTAGTGTAGACCATTGTCCTCTCTTCCATTGGTGTTTCCGCTGCTTGACTGTCGACGAAGTAGTGAGTAAGTGTTTCGCACCACTCCCCTTTGCGGGACAAGTAAATAAAAGGGATGAATCTCAAGATATTTATTTTATTTATATCACATTTTGCCGATTGCACTTAAGATGATTCAGCTATTAAACTAAAATAAGAACTTACGGTCACCTTCGTATATTGGACTTACTTCTTACCACTTCACTTAAATATATATTTTTTGCTTCCGAACATGGGATATGGTTATCCCATTGCATTGGCAATAGATGAGGGAGAGGTAATTAATACGTTAACAAAAGAAGTCAACAGATGGCGATCGCATTTTTAAAGTTATAAAAGCGGTTTATTTCACCTTCAGGGCCATTCTGCCTTGAATCTCTTTATGTGTATTGCTTGATATGGGTGTTCATGAATGTTGATATACTTTTTCCACCCTAATAAGTTCTTTTCACAGTTTATGCCAGTGTTTTATCACGGATTGCTGATATGAATTAGAAATTAACTCTTATACACATATTTTGTTTAGCAGAATAAACTGAATCTAGATGGGGTATACCATTTTTAGAACAAAATGTAGGCTACTTTATATACAACTTGTATATATAGTGTATTATGTTAACATTGCAAATAATTATATAATATATAAAAGTTTGTTGAGGTTTATTTTAAGTTTATTGTAATCATCTAATTATTTTATTTACTTTTTAAAGTTATTAGAAAAAATATTTGGTAGTTAGTCTTAAAAATTGGAAACAAGACCAATTTCTCCTTTTGAAACTGTTTACAATTTTATATTTCACATGCATGGTCGTCTCCATTATATCGCCCAAAACGTTGTCAGAGCGCTCCTATCATTTTAATAGCCTCCAGGAAAATTACAACAGACCGAATTCTCAGTCCGTCGAACGGAATATGACAACAAAAAGAAATGAAACTAAAATATTTATTCTGTATCAAAAGAAAACTCTTTTGAAGTAGAATTTATTTTTACTTTTCATATTTACATAGTTACACAGTACTCGTATAATTAAAAAAAGTCATTATTAGAAGAATTATCTTTTTTATTAAAAATATTAGGGATTATATAATTAGAGAAATAAAAATAACAATAATAAAAAAGTTAAGAATTATAAAAAGAGTTTGTTTATGCAATACTTCCTAAAACATTTTAAGTTAATAGTAATTTGGTGGTTCGAGAAGTTTATCGGCTTTATACAAGAGTTGAACTTAGCATCGATAACACAGGCCAACAAATTTAAGCTTTTTTGAAGTAACACTGATGAAAATAGGTGTATATGAAGTATTTTGTAGTCCTAAAACCGGAAATGATAATCTAATTACTGTAACACGTAAATTTTTTTTACAGGGGGTCGGTGGTGGAACAAAAAAGATGACATATTTTTACAATCTAATATTTATTTAATATAAAGATGTAAAACGTGTTAAATCTATGCATAGACATTACTGAGGATTATGAAATAAAACAACTATTACTTGAGATGTCATACAGCGACACTGTATTTTTTTTCTTTTGTATTCTGTAGTATTATCGCTTTTTAAAAACCCAACATAGATAGGCTCCAGCGTCCCTGGCATCTTACTTCCATCGTCCTGATGTCCTCATGAAATCTCTCTCGTTATTCGTCGCTTACTGCACCTACATTTTGTGGAAAAAAATCCAAATGGGAGTGTAAAAAATTGTATATTTAAGCACATGCGGCACCCTAGTGTTTCATAGGCTTTCAAGAGTTCATCTATGAAGTTTTTATCTTTCTTATTGCTCAGAAATCATTTCACTACATTTTTTCCATTGTTTTGAAAATAGTAAAAGGAGTGTCACTTAAAGCACAACAACTCAGAAACTAGTAGGCAGAGTGTCATGAAATTTTGATACATGACATTTGAAGGTTGGTACAATCGACCGCTGGTAAAGATTTTTCGTAAGTGATGCCATCTACATGTCAGATCGGCGACTTATTGACTGATGTGACTAATATCTGTGAAAGCATAATTATTGCAAATATTAATTGGATATTATTTATATGTTATAAACTACAAATAAACTAATGACCATTGTTAAAACAATTTTTTAAAAATTTATAATCACGTCATGCAATATCGATGAGGCAACGTTGCAAACGATGATATTTTATAATATCGACTAAAATTATTTTCGTGTATATCAGTGCGTGCATTTACTTTTGATTTAAAACAAAAATATATTCTGTACGCGAATATCACGATATGCTTTATATTTACGGAGAAGTTCTACAAAATTGCGAAGGGACTGAGCATATTTACGGACAACGATACCCAGAAAGACTGTTTCCAGCTCGATAAACATTTGTCCAAGTTTTTTGACACATATTTGCCGTATTTAAGACTTTTGGATATGGGTAGTGTGGTTTCAGAATTTTAAGAATGTGAACAAATTTTACATCTTATTGAAGAGGATTCTGTCAGGAGTACTCGAAGTATTGCTCGACTAGTTGGAAGTTCTCATTCGATTGTACATAGAATACTACAAAAAAAAAAAACTTACACATTATTGTGGTTTCATGACAAAGTTGAGATTGCTAACATTAATTTATTACACCATAACACGTTTTAAACAAATCATCTTTTCATTAAGAAATACTTGAATAATTTTTATATTAAATTAATTGTTTAAAATGTCCACCATCCCATTTCTGATAAAAGAAGTCGGCTAAAAAAATATTGAACAAAAATTTTGGATTCCTTTCATTTTTTTTTCCTTTATTTGGTTTTTTCGCCACTATCTAAAACTCAAAAAATATCAAAAATACCTGTTCTTATTTAAAGAAAGGATCACTGGGTAAAAACAAAAAACCAAACGGAGACAAATTTCTCAGTGATTCTTATTTGTAATAAATTTGCCTAACGAACAAAATTTTAAAGATATAAAAATGTTATAAAAAAAATTTACAAACCTTTAACGTTAACGTTTCGGAGGGTACTCTCCCCCCGTTTACAAAACTAAACTAAAAAATAAATTATATTAATTTGTAATATATAAATTAATGAGTGAAAGTAAATATATTTTTTTGTATGTCAACGATACTTACATTTACAACAATAGATTTTCATGACAGTGACATATTACCAAAAAATATATATAGGTAATGTTTACTGTGTGATTGTTTATTGTACTAATTGTGTATTCAAATATTTAAATGTGTTTAATTGTATTCTTTAGAATCGGGAACCATATTGAATTTAAATCTACCGAAGGCATAGCAATACAGTTATTTTTATTTAAATTAATTATAGCGGTTTATTTTAATTTTCTGCATTTTGTTACCGATTCTTTTAATACCGCTTTGGAATTATTCCAAATGATTTTATGACCCGATTCCCATGCGTGTTGACAAATTCTAGATTTATTAAAATCGCCCTTTCTAAGAAGGTTTTTATGCTCTTTTACTCTAACATCTAACGGTCTAGATGTCTCACCTATATAGAATTTGCCACATTCGCAGGGAATTTTATAAACCACATTTTTGGTATTTTGTTGTATATTGTTTGGTTTAGTCTTTGTTAATAGAGATCTAAGAGTATTTTTTGTTTTAAATGTCGTTCTTATGTTGTTTTTATTTCCTACTCTTTTAATTGTGCCAGAAATACCGCGGATATAAGGAATTGTGAGGTTAATTGTTTGAGAGTTATTATTATTGTTATTAATAACTTGTCTGTTTTGTCTAGTATCAAAATTTTTAAACCATTTATCCATAAAAATTTTTGGGTAATTGTTTTTTATTAAAATGTCTTTTATATGATTTGTTTCTTTTTGTAGTGTATCACTGTCGGTACAAACAAGTTTTGCTCTGTCATATAAACTTTTAATTACTCCTATTTTGACCGATTTTGAGTGATTTGAAAAGAAATTGAGATACCTATCTGTGTTTGTCGGTTTTCTGTAAACTGTAGTTTTTAATGTGTTGTTTTGTTTTAATATTAAAGTGTCGAGGAATGGCATATTTCTGACACAATTAAAAGAGTAGGATATAAATACAACATAACAACGACATTTAAAACAAAAAATACTATTAGATCTCTATTAACAAAGACTAAACCAAACAATATACAACAAAATACCAAAAATGTGGTTTATAAAATTCCCTGCGAATGTGGCAAATTCTATATAGGTGAGACATCTAGATCGTTAGATGTTAGAGTAAAAGAGCATAAAAACCTTCTTAGAAAGGGCGATTTTAATAAATCTAGAATTTGTCAACACGCATAGGAATCGGGTCATAAGATCAATTGGAATAATTCCAAAGCGGTATTAAAAGAATCGGTAACAAAATACAGAAAATTAAAATAAACCGCTATAATTAATTTAAATAAAAATAACTGTATTACTATGCCTTCGGTAGATTTAAATTCAATATGGTTCCCGATTCTAAAGAATACAATTAAACACATTTAAATATTTGAATACACAATCAGTACAATAAACAATCAAACAGTAAACATTACCTATATATATATTTTTTGGTAATATGTCACTGTCATGAAAATCTATTGTTGTAAATGTAAGTATCGTTGACATACAAAAAAATATATTTACTTTCACTCATTAATTTATATATTACAAATTAATATAATTTATTTTTTTAGTTTAGTTTTGAAAACGGGGGGAGAGTACCTCTGAAACGTTAACGTTAAAAGCTTGTAATTTTTTATTTTTTATAACATTTTTATATCTTTAAAATTTTGTTCGTTAGGCAAATTTATTACAAAAAAAAATCACTGAGAAATTTGTCTCCGTTTGGTTTTTTGTTTTTACCCAGTGATCCTTTCTTTAAATAAGAACAGGTATTTTTGATATTTTTTGAGTTTTAGATAGTGGCAAAAAACCCAAATAAAGGAAAAAAATATATAAAATAAAATATATAAAAATACACGCCACAATCATTCAGACATTCCTTTCATTTTGCCCAATAAACCATTCACGATATTGTTCTATGTGTTTAAAATCAATTGGTAATAGTGCTTGTAGCCTTTGTACATGATAAGGTTAGAGTAGTTGCTCTTTTAGTATTCTATTTACAACCCAAAAGGAAATTCCAACTTGTTGTGAAACACTTCAGTTACTTCTGGTAGAATCCTTTTCAATAAGATGTAAAATTTGTTTTTTGACTTCAGAACCTATTTTTGGCTGCGTTTTACATACTTGACGTTTTGAAACCACACTATTCGTATCCAAAAAGATTTTTGGATATTTAGAAATTTGGACAAATGTTTACCGTGATGGAAGCGATATTTCTGAGTATCGTTGCTCATAAATAACCCTTTAGCCCCTTCGGAATTTTGGAGAGTTGCTTCAGAAATACGAAACACTTCCAAGCTGCCAATTCCTTTTCATTTAATTTTTCTTGTAAATGGAAATCATCTTGAAGCTTCCTTTATTTGAGGTCCAATAACTATGTCTTCTTTTCGTTTTGCATCACTTAATTGAGGAAATATTTTTTTAGGTACTTGAAACCATTACCTTCTTTCAAATTATTGATTGATTTCTCCGTTACTTTGTGATAGTTCATTTTTTAAAATGGAATAAAACAATTTTTACATTGTTATTTATCACTTTTATTTTTAAACAAAATTTATGTCACTATAGTTTCGTAAAACGACTTTACATTAATGTGCAGAATGTAAAGTCGTTTTACGAAACCACAGTCACACACATTTTGTTTAAAAATAAAAGTGATAGGTAACACAGTAAAAAATTGTTTTATTCCTTTTTATTACCCTTTTTTGGTTTAACAATGGCGCTTATTTTATGTTGTATGCGAAGTACCAAGTAGAAAAGGCCAATCTTTCTTATTGTAGTGTTCTTTTGTTGTCCTATTGTTCAATAGATATAAAAAACAGCAATACTTTATACCCTTTGTGCTTTACCAAAGACAGGTATAAAAAGGTGTTCTAATAACTATCTAAATGAAACAAAAAAAGCACTCTTATCAATGTTACAAAAATCATGTTGACCTGTGTAATTACCTACAATATTTGTAATGATAAAATAGTTATCTTCAAAGATGTTCTAAAGAAAACTGATCTGTTTCAGTTAGTAATTACAAATTGTTTTAATTACTACTAAATTCACTGAACTCGTCAGACCAGGAGGTTGGCATCTCTTGAAATCCAGAGACTCAAAGGTCGAAATGCAGCATCGCTTATTGCAATTACTACTTGGATGGGTAACCCTCCAAGGGTACACCAGGTTTGCGTACTGTATTTCAATAGGCTTACTTACTTAATCCTTTCTGTTAACACTTGAAGGTGTCGAGCTGAAATTACATTTCATGTATTAACGTTTTCTATAATTTATGGTCTTTGGTTTGTTTTGTGTACTGTTTCCTGCCATGTTTTGCCTATTCTTTGAATTTTTTCTATTAAGTCCTTATTCCATGTCTTACGTGGTCTTCCCCTTTTGTTCTTTCCCATCGCTCTAGCTTCCCAAACTCTATTGGTTTGTTTGTCTTGGTTTATTCTGTTTAGATGGCTGAATCATCTCAGTTTTTTCTCTTCTATTTTTGATATGAGTGCTGGTATATCCAGGTTATCTCTGACTATATTATTCCTGGCATTGTCTATTTTTTTTATTCTCAGTACCTTACGAAGGTATTTCATTTCTACTGCTTGTACTCTACTCTTTTGTCGTTCATTCAAGACCTAATTTGTTTGTTGTTTAAGAAGCCTCTGCTAAGTGATTGGAGTAATCCCCCTGCTTTTACCAGTCTGTTGTTCAGTTCATAGTCCGGGTTTCCTCTGTTATTAATAACAGTACCTAAGTAGTTATACTTTTCAGTGTATTTAATCTTCATGCTGTTTAATGTTATTGTTCTCTCCCAGCAATGTTCTAGGTTATTTGTCAATATAATGATCTGTGTTTTATTTACACTGATGTGTAAACAAAATTTTTCCGCTGCTTCGTTCTATACTCATATTAGTTTTTAATTTTGCCACAGATTCTGCTATGAGAACTATATCTCCAACAAACATACATATTTTTACACTTACTACATCACACATAGTATTTCTTAAATTTATTCTTACATGTATTGATTATTTCGTCTATTGTGTTTATAAACAGTAGCGGACTCAGGCTTCCCCTCCTTGTCTCACTCATTCCATTGTAATAAAAGGAGCAGATACTCTATTTTGCGATCTAGTTTGGTTTATTGTGGTTTGGTATATGCTTTTGGTGGCTGCGATAAGATCCCTGTTTATATTTTTCTTCTCCATGCTGTTCCAGATGGTTTCTCTTTTTATTGAATCTAAAGCTTTTTCCGGGTCTATGAAACACAGATATACTGTTTTGTTCTTCTCCCTCACTTTTTCCACTATCCGTTGAAGGGAGAAAATATAGTCTTGTACAAAAGCTTTGCTTGTCTTTTAGTGTATTGTCAATTTCGACTCTCAATCTTCTCTCTAGAATAGTTTCGTACATTTTTGCAAATTTCCACTTTATTCATCAATATATTCGCCTTGAAGATCAATACATCATTCCAACGCTTTTCTAACATTTCTTCACCTTTTTTATAGAACGATTTCTCTTTGCCTTCAAAATATCCTTTAGTTTTGCCAATTACCTCTCCATTGGAGCGAAATTTGTTTCCAGCGAGCATTTTTTTGAAGTCTGAGAACAGGAAATAGTCGCTGGGGGCCATTTTTGAAGAATATGGTGGATGAGAAAGCAATTCGAAGTGCAATTCATGTAATATAGGCATCTTTGCTAACGATTTGTGACACAGTGCATTGCTTTGGAGAAACAGCCAGTTCATTTGGAGCCTTTTTTTTCTGATCTCGTCTTCCAAACGCATCAATAACGCTATAGTTTTATCTTTCTCAATTGATAATAACGAGAACACAATAGAAAATATATTTTAATGATTTAATAAATCTGGTCATTTAAATTATAAATAAAAGAAAAATATTAATTACATTATAAAGTATTTCTCAGCTCTATAATTATAATAAACAAAACAGTACTTATAAGAATTACAATACATGGCCTATATTAGGTACTATCGCTTGATTCATAAGATGCATAAAATGCAGCAGTTGTTTGTCAGGTTGTGGAGCATTCTCAGGATTATGTAATTTATAATTTTATAATATATTTTGGTCATATGATAAGATCACATTTTTGTAACCGATAATATTCGCTTGGTGGCTGAACTGTTGATGTACTAAATTTGCTACGTTCCTTAACTTTTCCTAGTTCTACTTGACAGATCAAATCATTTATTAACTTTTTGGTCTCTAATTGTGTTTTGTTTCACCAATCGACGCAAATTTATAGCGATATTTCTTGAAGATATATTAAATTCAACCTATGTTTTATTAAGTCTTTCATCGATAATATTTAAAATTTTGCTCTGCTTTGTTGTAGTCATCAGGTTGTTTTCTTTTCTGAAAATTTTTACCATTTGTCACTAATGGAGTTGGTTTCGGAATTGACATTTCGTTCTTTCTTAATATTGACGACTGCATGTTTTCACTCTCAGATTCTGTAAGTGAAATTTTTTAGTTGTGTGTTTATCCTGTATTTTAACCTACCTTTATTTCCAGTTAAATTTAATATGGTAGTATCATCATTCTTCTGCAATAACAATAACGTATCAAAATTTGATTTCTTTTAGTTTCCTGTAACCGAAGCAGATGAAAGTAGATTGCTTCCGAACTGCGCAGGGGCGGTGGATGGTAAGCATGTTCAAATAAAACCATCGCCAGGTAGTGTTGCATTTTATTACATTTACAAAGGCTATACTAGTTTAGTTCTTATGGCAATTTGTAATGCAAAGTACGATATGGTAAGAGTATGTTGTGTTATTAACAATTTCTTAAGACAGAAGTGCTGCCGATGCTTATATGCACTGCTGCTTATATAACGCCACATTCTTTGGACGAGGAAAATATTATTGATGAGAGCGTAGATTTGGGACTTAGAGCAAATTCAAATCAACTTGCCTGCCTACAACGGGGCTATATTAGAAATTATAGCACTGACTCAAATCGTGTGCGAGAATCATTTATGAGATATTTTACTGAAGCGGGAGTTATGTCTTAGCAAGAAAAAATTATGGATAAACTGTGTCCTATAAATGTAACAGTAAAAATAAAAATTGGTTACCTCTTTGTCTCTATCAACTTCCTTCTCTGTTTCCCTGTCATTGTTAAATGTTCTGCAGCATTATCGTTTTCGTCGTCATCAACATTTCAAAGCGGATCTCGTGGAATGTCCTGCTCTTTTACGAACAATAACAATTCATAGTGCCGTAATGATGGTACGTATAAATCGTCGAATTATTTACCGTCTCTTAGTCAGTTCACCGAATAATTCACCTATATTATTCGATTTTTGGAACTAAAGACGACTGGGTCTGGGTCGATTACTTCGAGAGAAAAGCATCAGAGCTTAACTGGTGAGTTGTTAAAGAACGAAACTGGTCTTAAGATGTGGATGAATTTTTCCTCCTAGTAATTGAATGAAACACAGTTCATCTAGTCATATTACCTGTAGTACAATCAAGTAGATAGAACTTTGATTCTCTTATATTTTTTTAGATTGAAAATTATATTTAAGAGGAATAAAAAACTTCTAAAATAATTCATATACAGAATTTCGCTGTGTTAAAATCCTGTGAAGGTTCAACACAGTGGCGGCTCGTGGGTTTTTAAAGTGGGAGGGCGTAGAAGAAAATAGTGATGCTGAAGATTTTTTTTGCTTTCGCTTTCCTCTTTTTTACTTTTCGTGCTATTGAAACCCTATGTAGGAGGTGAACCAGGAAAATGAGTTAAAGGAAAGAAACTGAACGGAAATAAAATATGGTGTTTTGCTCTGAAAAATTGTTTAGTGTGGTAAATGCTGGAGGGCCTCCAACGCCCTTTCTCACGAGCCGCCACTGGTTCAACATCATTTTTAACCTAATTTTCGAAAACGTAGAAACCTTGTTTATTGATGATATAATGGAAATTAAATATTAACTCTTGGATTTTCTTCACCCCTTATGCCGAAATTCTGTTTAATGCGTAATTGTTTAAATGAAAAAATAAGTCACTGCAATCGATCGGCAGTGAATCGTCACTGCAATTTTTCTAATAAGTAGAACCGATAGATCAAAAAGACGTTAAGTGATTAGTTTCGTTTACATATAATAAAAAAAATGTGCAAGAAATTTATTTGTCACGTCAATATTTCTGTGCTGTTCTTTTTACGATCTTAAATGAGCTCAAACTTAACAATAATACTTCGAACGTTCCTATTGGGCTTTTGGCGATGAAGAGCCATTCGTTAAGAATATTTATTTCTGGTTTGCAGAACTATATGGATGCAAACACCTCATTGATGGATTCTTCTGAGGATCGTCAATCAACATAACTTATTGCAGGTAACATCGATGCTGTCAATGAAATGAGTTAGATCGATTTGTTCGGGTGTTCCAAAATAAATCATAGTGTTTCTACAAAAAATATGACCATGCTCCTTTTTTCTGTCCATGTGACTACTTTAGCTTTAGTGAGTCGATTGAATATTAGTGAGACTGATATACAGGAACTTCCCTGAAATGATCAGAGAGTTTCCAAAAAAGAATCGAAATCAGTCATTCTCATGCAATCGAAGAAAAAAACTTGGCATTGTTGTTCCATCCGCAGTATATTCTTGATTTATTACTATATATGCGTAGTGTATTTGTTAATTAGTCATTTGTTTTATTATTTTTTTAATTATCTGTTTATTTATTACAAAAGTATATTAATACAAAAAGATATATTTGGAAAAACAATTAAGCTATTTGTATCCATTAATTTGTGTTCCTTGTTTTTAAACTTGATGATATTTACCACTACACACCAAATCACTTTTTTGAACTTCTCGACAGACGTTTCGCTAACCATGTTAGCATCATCAAGAGATGATTTAATATAATTCTAAAACTAAAATATATTCTATTTATATGAAAACACTACCCAATGAAGCTTGTAAAAATCATGAACCGTGAAGTTTACTAAGCCTTACATTAATAATTGACAAAGTTGACTGAACGGAATAGGTCCTTTATCTCGGTTCATGATTTTTTTACATTTTTCTATTTGAGTGCTTTAGGTGCATCCAAAGCCCTATTATTATTAACACTTTTAATTAGTTTTAAATTACTAATATCTATACTGTGGTCATGTTCGATTACATGTTGGGCAACACAAGATTTTTCATTTCTCCCATATCTAATGTGGGCAATATGTTCTTTATATCTTGTCAATATGGATCTTTTTGTTTGCCCAATATACTTTCGATCAGTCTTTTTGAAAATTCGTAAATCTTCGACTTTTCATGTTGATCTACTTTATCCTTGGGATTACCCTGAACTTCTCTTCATTTAGCATATGGGTTGTACACAACCTTAATGTT
The DNA here is from genome assembly GCA_031761425.1 of Cosmopolites sordidus. NCBI lineage: Eukaryota > Metazoa > Arthropoda > Insecta > Coleoptera > Curculionidae > Cosmopolites > Cosmopolites sordidus. Next base: position 145,061 of record JARFXV010000964.1, read on the forward strand.
CAATTTTTTAAAATTTTGTCTAGCCGTCTTGTTAATTGGGCATCAAAAGGTATTACCATGGATTTATTTGTGTTCTGAGTGATTTGGTGTTTACTGGTAAATTTCTCCAAGTTTAGTGTTTCACACCAAAGGTTCCAATAGAAGAATTGTTCCTTGTTTTTGTTTGTAAAACCTTTTATATTACATAAATACCTCATGGCAAAAAAAATTGTACTTACTATTTCGTATTGTGTAACAATTTTTGAAATGCGGGAATTCAGTTTCTCAAATATCAAGACAAAAATGAAATTGCCATATGTTTTAGACTAGTTGTTAATAAAACTACCGGAATTTTCTATATAATATAAATCACTACAACTAAACTAAACCTAACCAAACATAGAGCTCCAAAGATCCATTCGTTGAAGAATAAAGAAAAAGTATCTATTGATTTAATTATATCTATATAATTTTAAACATATCAGGAATATTTTAAGCCTGTATGCCCTCAATTGTAGTGTTGGATTTACACATTTAAAATATGTAAATTAAAATAAGACGTAGATAGTTTAAGAACGCAGAAGCAGTTCACAACGATTAATTAGAAAGATTTCCGTAGACGATAAAGTTAGAGTTGTTCCTGTAGTTTCAAACTTATTTATCAATTTGTTTATTAAATTAACACTTGGTGCCTCGGTAAGGTCGTATAAATTATACTTGGCCCTATAGAGACGACGAGCTGTGATAAGCGAATTGTTGATTTGATAATACGCGCAAACACAGAAAGCATGTTGTTGTCTGGTGAGACGTTTCATGGTAACTAATTTTCCCTGAACCAAGCTTCGATGTAAAGTTAACACGACCAGCGCTTTCTGCGCCACCTAGGAGCAAACAAGTAACTAAATATGAACGACATTTTTGGACACCTGGTGCAAAATAATTTTTTGTTTAATGACTGTTGTTGTTCCTCCGTTGTATGTGATGCTGGTATTAAGGTAAGTGAGCTGTTGCTACCAAAAATGTCCAAATGTCCAAAATATTCAAATATGTAAATATGTATAGCATCAATTAGTTGATGTATATGTATAGCATCGATTAGTTGTTCAATCTTAGATATTTAAATATTTGTTTATTTTATTAAAGCCATCACTGAAAAAAAACATATAAATCAGTTAAATTGTCCCTAGCTCTAAAACACAATTCGAAACACAAATATTTATCGGCTTTCCTCTACACAAATTGCCCATCTGTCGAATACAACAAACGCCTGGTAAATTAGATCCGATATATTAGGGTTATATATTACTCTAGATAATAGGTTATTAACTATGCTTTGGTGTAATTTTGCTTGTTATAAGCCTCGGTGACACTTGTTTTGACACGGGTTGTAAATTTTAATTAACTTTCTGTCTAATTGTAACTGGTTGCTTCCTAGATGATGTTTATTTGATTAGATTTTGGTATAAAACGTTATTTTTGAAAAAAGTTGAAAAGTTTATTTATGTCAGAATAATTTGTTTAGCTGCTATTTGAGTCAGATGAAAACGATTGTTTTTAGTGACTGGGTCTACTCCGGATTGACTTTTATTTGGCTGTATTAACTTTAGTTGGAAGTTTCTGTAGGTTTTATCTGCTTGATTTATAATTGAAGTTTGGTTTCCTCAGGAATGGTGATTCTGTGGTGTTACATGTTACACTTCATTTTATTGATTATTACTTCGGCTTAATATTGCTTGCTCGCAAACTTCATCAAACTTAAAGGGACCAACTTTAGGGCTGTTTTAATATTTTTTTGTTTTAGTTCTTGCCAGTTCTGTGCTGGTTGTTTATCAAGCTCTTCTGTTAGGATTGGTTTTATTTTCGTAGGATCGAACTTAGATATTAGCAGTCTCTTTTAAATAAGTTTTCGAGGTTTTAAGCTAAGTTTGATTCTAGTCAAGTAGTGATCCGAGTTTATGTTAGCTCTTTTCCTGACTTGAACATTCAAAATCTCTTTATAATTGGGGTACGAAATGGCAACACGGTCAATTTGAAATTCACCCATGTACGTGTTTGGGCACCTCCGGGTCTTTCGTATTGTTATTTTCTTCTTAAAATGGGTTGACATTATTTTTAGATTAAACTACGAATATAGTTCAACCAATCTTCTGCCATTATGGTTAGTCCATTAATGAGCGAGAAAACTGTCGACTGTTTTTCTGTACTTTCTTTCTTTCCCTAGTTGGGCGTTGAAATCACTCAATATGATTTTTACTTGGTTAGAGGGAATTTTAGAAATAGTCTTTTCCAGAATTTCCCAGAACTTATTCACTTTTTCAGGATTAGATTTATTTTCTTCGTTAACTGGGAGGTGTGCATTGGTTAATGTATAGCTTTTGTTAACGCACTTGGGGATAGTGTCATAAGTGGATTATTTACTGGCTGGACATTAGTTATAGAACCAAGAATGATTTTTGTGATAGCGAAAGCACACCGAGATATGGTGTATTTTTGAGTACTCTTTTGCCCGTTTTACTTTTAAAAAGTCTGTAGTTGCCGAAGTCCAAAGTGTTATAATCTGTCAACCTGGTTTCTTGAACTCTCTCTGAAAGATTTTGCGTTTAAGCCTAGACGCCTCAGAATTCGAAAGTCCGGTTGTACCAGCAAAGCTGGCAGAGGATTTTTCAACCTTCTGGGGTAATTTTGTAATTACTAGATCGCTTCATCTTGTACTTTGAATTAAAGGTGTGAACCATGACGGTTCAGAGGTTAAGACTGGAGGGGTTAGTTTCAGATTAGATTTGAAATTCTAGCCGCTCCGCTGGTGAACAGACGCTGACCACTCAACCGCTATATATATATATATATATATATATATATATATATATATATATATATATATATATATATATATATATATATATATATCTTTACAGCATATATTGGGATATCATAGTGCTGTGTGAAAAACACGAACAAAAGGCGAAGAGCTTATCAAACTAGATATAACTGGCCACGTACTCTACACTCAGGGTACAGAGAGTGAACGTTAATTTTATTAAAAATGTAGGTTCCTACAGAACTTCTTGCAAACTTTTTTTTTAACGATGACTTGAGTTTAGCATATCCTTTTATCATAAAATGCTTCTAAAATAATTAGCAAGTAAGTAAGATTTAATGGAGGTCGCATCGGTAACAGTGACCATTTAGCGACCATATTATATTGTTGAAGAAGGCTGTTAGTTCTTAAAGTGGAGATTTGGGCGATACAGTTAGTGTTGGGGGATGTTACTCAAGCTTGTGAGAATGGAGTAGACTGATTGGAGGACTCAAGATTAAAAGCAAGGAGAAGAGACTGTTATGATGATGCCACTGTTGGAAAGGGATGGACTATATCAAGTCTATGATGGATATATATCTCAGGTATGAGAGAAGCAAATCGAGGTTGTCTAACCGAAGGAGTGATTTCAAATCGTTTGAGAGGTTGTAACGTGTCCTGATGTTAGTGAAGGCGCGACATTCCGTTAGGACGTGCCGGACAGACTGGGGGTCACTGCACTGAGAGCAGATGGGAGGAGGTTCAGACCTCAAAAGATATTGATGAGTAATAGCACTGTGTCCCGATCTTAATCTGAACCAAATTGTGGATATTCTTCTGGAAGGGAATGACGGAAAATTGTAGGTATAAAAGTCTGTTTTAATTTCTTTTAATTTATTTCAACCTTCCAAAGAGTTCCAACTATTTTGTATCTCTTTTCTAATAAGATATTTGGTGAATGAGTTGAGATCAGAAGATACTATAGTGGGACAAGGGGATCCTATAGTGGAGGCTATTTTAGCCTCAGTGTCCGCTCTTTCATTTCCCGTAATACCACAATGGCCAGGAACCCATACAAATCGGAAAGAGGAGCCAAGGGCCAGAATATCTTCAATGAGGTTTAAGCAAAGCGATGCGATTGGATGTTTGTTTGACCCTTTTTCTAATGATCTTAGTGAGTTAGCGGAGTCCGAGCAGACTACCCACTTGGAAGGAGGTTGAGTATATATGAATGAAAGGGATTTTTCCATGGCTAGGTTTTCTGCAGTCAGAATACTGGATTGGGAGCTTAATCGATAGTGGGAGACCAAAGTGGGAGTAAAGGAGCCTTGTGAGTAATATACGAATGCGGATCCCACTCCGGAGTTAAATTTAGAGCCATCTGTAAAGATAATGTTAGTCGGGAGAAGTGTATTCAGGATAGAACGGAAGAGATGTTTGAAAGTAGATACTGAGGTGTGTTGTTTATCATATTGGAGCAGTGAGAAGTCAAAAGGAATGGAATGAAAGGACCATGGAGGGTGTTTTGAAGGAGTAATTGGGTAACAGTCTAGAGGGGGGGAGATTGAATTTGTCCTTGAGTAATGTAAATGAGTGAAGCAAGCTTGGCGAGGATGAAGTTCTGGAGTGAAGTGATGAGTTGCTGGGAGTCAAGGGATTAAGGAGAGTATTGCCTTGGGGAAGAAATGGCCTGGAGGCCAAACTGTAGCAATAGTTCATAAGAAGTTGGGTACGCCGATACGACAAGGGTTCTATCTCTGCTTCGCAGTGGAGGCTGGTGACAGGGGTAGTGCGGAAAAGACCCAGGGACATTCTGATAGCAGAATTTTGAATTGGACCAATCAGTTTAAGATAAGAGGGTGGAGCAGAATGGTATACAGTACAGCCGTAATATATCTTCGGCCTGATTGCTGTTAAGTAAATTTTCCTAAGAGAACGATAATCAGCACCCCAAGTAGAGTGCGCCAGATATTTTATCAGTCTTAGTGACCTTGTGCAGCGGGATCTAAGTTCCGTCAATTGTGGTTTCCATGAAAGACGATGATCAAATATGAGACCTAGGAATTTTCCGGAAGTCTGAGAAAGAATGTTTCGGCCCAAGAATGTGAACGAGTGAAGTCTAGGGCATTGATTCTTTCTGCAAAAGTGCACAATTGAGGATTTTTCAGGTGAAAAATTGAAGCCCGAATGGATGGTCCAAGCTGTGAGTTCTCCGAGTACATTCTGAATTCTTCTCTCGCATACTCGAGTGCTGCGGGAGGAGTAGTAAAATAGGATATCATCTGCGTATAGACAGTATTCGACTTTTTGGGTAAAGATTTCGGAAATGCTGCTAATAGCTATGTTGAATAGAGTTGGGCTTAGGACTGATCCTTGTGGCACCCCATTCTCCTGAGCGCAAAACGAAGACAATTGACCTCTTATTCTCACTGCAAAGATGCGACTAGATAAGAAGTTATTAATGAATTTTATGAGTGAACCTCTGAATCCCCCTTGATGTAGGTGTTTTATGATTTTGAATCTCCAAACTGTATCGAATGCAGACTTCATGTCAAGGAACGAAGCAATAAGGTGATGGCCTCTGGAGAAAGACTCTTTGATATTTTGATCAAATCTTACTAGGTGGTCAATTGTTGACCGGTTTGAGCGAAAACCAAGTTGGTGGATGTCAAGAAGAGAGTCCTTCTCAAGAAGCCATGAAAGTATGCGTTGTACCATTGAGATAGGTCTATAGCCAGAAGGTTTACCGGGCTTACGAATGGGAATCAAGATAGAAAGGCGCCAGGCAGATGGGAAAGTTCCTGTTATCCAGGTGTCGTTATATGCTTCTAGAAGGAATTGAATCATGGAGGGAGGAAGCTGTTGGATTAGGGGAATTCGAAGAAGATCAGGACCTGGAGAGCTGGGTCTGCATTTTTGCAGAGCCCAGCGCAATTCTTTAAAAGAAAAGGGCAGATTGTAGAAGGACGAATGCGAATCGTTGAAGTTGAGTGTTGGTTCATTTTGCGATTTATATCTTACAAATTCAGGGGAAAGGTTTGCATTGCTGAAGATTGCAGATAAATGATAGGAAAAGCTCTCTGCTAGGTCTGGGTCAGTGGATTTCCACGTACCGTTGTGTAAAAGACTTTGGATGTGGTTGGTTGGTTTCCCTTTAAAAAGGAAGATCTTTTTCCAAAATATAAAGCTTGTTTCCTGAGACCAAGAGGCCCTCTTGGCAGCTAAGATGGTTCTTTTAGCTGCCGCCCTAGCTCGTTTAAGTTCGATAAAATTGGTCGGCGAAGGATGGTGTTTGAACTTATTGAGGGAGCTTTTTCTAAGCCTTATTACTTGTGCGACCTGAGAGTTCCACCAGGGAACAGGAGGACGACAGAATTTATTTTCTTGGAGAGGTACAGACCCTCCAGCAGCCTGTTTGATGCTCTGGATCAGGAGCGATATATTGTAATCTGGATAGCAAGATCTAATTTTTACCGGAGAGAATGAGGAGTGGTATAAGTCCCAGTTAGCTTTGCCAAAATTATAGAAGGGTCTGGAATAAGGATGACAAGGGCAAGAAGGGAGGTGCATGAGAAGTGGATAATGATCACTACTATGGAGGTCCCCAACGGGGCTCCACTGCATATTATGGATAAGAGAAGGAGAACAGAGGGATAAGTCTATCGAGGAGAATGATCCCGTTGAGAGGGAGAAGTGGAGGAGCAGGGGAGTTGATTAGGCATATAGCGAGGTTAAGTAAGATGTTTTCCATCCACTGACCCCGGAAATCTGTATGTGTTGAGCCCCATATTGTGCTGTGAGCATTAAAATCCCCACATATGATGTAGGGAGAGGGGAGTTGAGATATCACATCCTGCACTTCAGCTTCTGATATAAAGGAAGATGGTGGAAGATAAATACTGCAGAGAGTGATGGGCGTTTCGAGTTCAATTCTGATGGCTACTACTTCCAGAGCTGTGTTTATATGAATGAGGGAGCTATCTATTGATGGATTAATGATTACTGCTACTCCACCTGACGCCCTGGCGGCATCCGTTCTGTCCTTTCTATAGATGTTAAAGTTTTTAAATCTGTACTGTAAATTGACTTTAAAATTTGTTTCTTGCAGTAATATAGCCTGGGGGTTGTACTGAGTAGTGATGAGTTTTAACTTATCAATATACGTATTGAAACCTCCTAGGTTCCATTGAATTATAGTGAAAGTGAATAGGATAAAGTTTTAGGTATTGAAGAGACAAGGATTAACTATGTCTTCTTCTTAGAACCCATTGATTGGAGATTTCTGTGGTCCTGGTTAGGTTGTTCATCTACTAATATGGACTGGTGGGTGGGATGATGGATAATTTTCTTTTTTGGTAGTTTTTTATTGGAAAGAGTACCCCGAACCGAAGAGTCCGAGGAAGATCTAGATAATGAAGGCGTTTTGGATGCAGGGAAGATGGATGTTTTGGTTTTGACTGGGAGCTTAGTGGCACTCAGTTGACCACTTGTCGGGGTAGTGTTGTCGGGAGAATTATCAATATCCGATGGAGCCTTAGACTGAGAACCAAGGATGGGAGTAAGGAAAGACTGATGCTTAGTGGAGGAGCCGCAGTTTTGCCGATGTTGAGGGGAGGGGATTATCAAAGGGGTAGTTAGGTATGAGGAGGAGGAGGGTGGGGGTAGAGAGGATTGAGGATCTGGATTGGATTTGGGTATAATGGGAAAAAGAGGGAAGTCACACTGCGTCGAAACCGACACAGAGGACCTGGAAGGGGTCACGAGGTGTGATGTTACAGCTTTGCTGTAATTCATGTTGGTGGATGGATGTAGAGAGATATATTTCCTTTTTAAGTCTGGGTAGGATAACCCTTCGACAATTCTTATTTTTTGTATCACAAACTCTTTTCTGTATATTGGACACCCTTTATATCGTGGAGAATGAGATTCCTGACAGTTTACGCATACAGGCTGGAGAGAGCAAGGGTGTGACCACAAGGGTAGGAGCACTGTGACCTGGATGACCACACGACGGACAAATTTCAGAAGAGGTGCAACGAGAGGAAGTATGACCAAATTTTTGGCATTGGAAACACCTTAGAGGCGGAGGGATATAAGGTCGGACCCGGAGTGAGTACCATCCTGCATTTACTCTTGTTGGTAGGGTGTGCGTCTTAAAGGAGAGAACAAGCAGAGCTTTTGAAGAATTCTGTTCAGAGCCCTTAGGGATAATTCTGTAAAGTCCAACTACGCCTTGATCCTTCATACTTTCAATGATTTCTTCATCTGAGCAGTTAGCCAAATCTGCGCGGGAAACTATCTCTTTTATAATGTTACGATGTGGGTGTGGAGAGACGGATACGAGAGACGGGTGTGGAGAGACGAATTATTGATTGTCTTGCGACTTCTATGTCTTGCGACTTTGCGACTTCTATTAATAAAGAACCATCGAATTGCTTTCTAGTATCTGTTAGTGTTCCTAGTTGTGTCTGTAAAGCTTTGTGTATAAGAAAAGGCGATATGTTCTTAAAGGATTGGGTATAATCTTTAATTTTAATAATAAAAAATTTATTGTACATTGCCGGCGCAGCCGGAGACTCAGTTCTGGGTCTTTTGGACCCGCTAGGTGGTGTAGAGTTGTGTTTTGAGGACATGTAGTTCCCACGAGTAGTGGAGGAAATAAAGGTCGATCAGAGCAGTGCCCCATACCCTGACAGCCCTAGATACTCTGGGGGGGCGGTAGGTACCCCAGAGGCACCTTTCGCGACACCTGATCCCCTCAGGTGCCATGCAGCCATAGCCATGGATGCTCACAGTTTAGCTTAAGGAATAACTAGAAAATACATAACTAGACATACACAGGACATGACTGGGGACCTCGGAGACATCACTCCCCGTATCCTGGACGTGCAAATCCAGGACCCCCTGAGGGGCTAAAATAATTAACTAATTAAAAGACTTTTTTGTTGATGTGAAAAATAAAAACGTTTTTGTGAATAGGCAAATCCAAATAAAGTTTATATAATCAACCAGAAAAAAGCACAGACCGTAAAGTTTTGTCTTTTGTTATAAGTGTTATTCTGTTGCACTTATTTATGACAATGTACAAAAAATATTTCCGAAATATTATGAAATATGTTAAGGATAAATCACTCAACCCAGAAAAATGAGGCGAGAGAGATTTTAAAATAATATTTTTACGCATTATCTGACAAAATAATCAGCCACGTAAAATCTCGAATACTTTTCGATTGCTACAATAATTGTTAATTTTGCTTAAAGTTTTAATCCAAACTTTGGACTTTCTTTGATTCTTTTTCAACACGGAGAAAGAAGTAAGATGGTGCTAAAAAGGTAAATAAGAAAAAAACTGGAAATAATTGTGACATAGGAATCATGCTAAGGGCAAAATAAGTTTTCTATCGAATGTTAACAAATATATTCGCATTTAACTAACGTTTAACGTTTTATGTGCTCTGATATATTAGCGTTGGATTAAAAATATATTACCGTTGGAGTGAAATGACAATATTAATGTCACCACTAACTCTTATTATTACTTGATGTAGGCATTAAATTTGTCAATTACTTATTCTAGCATTAGATGATTTAAGTATTTTTCGCCTGAATAACTATCTATTCTATGGAGCATAAATAAATATAATTCATTATTTATTAAAAATATTAACGTGCTCTTTAAAACATGATATTCAATATGTACAATTTTTCTTTTATCATTTTTTTGCGAAATAAAGACTAGTAACATTGGCAGTTCAACCCACAGTATTGAAAACACTTTTTTTTAAATCGTATGATATTCATTGTTTTTATTTTTTTTGACGTCATATTTTCCATTATTTCTAAACAGAATATACTAATTAGAATTGGAACAATAAGGCATATTGTTCCATTGCACGTAGCGAAACTAATTTCTTAAAATTGTGAACTTACTGTTCTCGAGCTATTAATTAATGACAGCGAAAATGAAAAATACTCCGCAAAACTCGGTTTTTAATTGGCATTTGTTTAATGAAGCTCTCATTATATATCTCTAATTGCTTAAAGAATGAGATTGTATTGTTATGCTATATTAAATGGTACTCAAAATGCTTCTCTCTCTCTCTAGCTATCTCATTTAAATTGGAATTAAGTAGAAATTGATTATTAATTAAGTATCTATAACTTAAACCATTGTCATATCATTGGCTAATATTTTTTTTGCTATGCTAAAATACTATTATATCATTTCATTTGCAAGGAAGCCTGTTTGGTGAACGGTAAAATTACACTGGTCTATAAAATTTAAACTTTTTTTGTCACATGAAATTGTCTGCCTAATTTAGATAGTACTATGGCCACCTAATAAGAATATATTAATAAAAAATTAACACGCCAGGTTTCTTTGTGACATTCAAATACATATTTTTATAAAAAAATGCCGGTCGCATTGGTGCGGATGGTAAGAGCAGCGGTCTGCCGCTGCTGTGCCGAAACTGCATTGGAGCGGTAGTTGTTTCGATTCCAGCGCTCGGATGGTTGTTTTTCTTTGTTTCTTCTGTCTGTTCACTTCCTAAATGTTTGTGACTGTTTCTAGGCAAGAGTGTAAAATCCGACGAATTACCCCTTCGAAACCCCAGTTGTTCCGCTGATACGTACATTACCATTATTGCATCATCATAAAGAACGCTAGTTATGCGCGAGTAAAAAAGTAGATTTCATGAAGGCAAGATGTCCAGTTCATCCTCCGATAAAGAATTTGTGAAGATAAATATAAAAATATATACAAATAGCGGCCTTAGACCTTCATAAACTTATTTCGAAATAATAAAATATACTATAAACATAAAATATTTCGAAATAATAAAAAAATAATTTAAAGAAAAATAATCAACATGTGAGTGTGGAGGATTTTAAGCCGCCACATTAATAATAATTTTTCTACTGAAAATCCACGTTCGGCGCCGAAAATCAGCGACCAAGAATTAAAAATACATTCCGGTGAAATAATCGGTGCCGGTTCACGTTTGTTTACAAGTTCCGATACGCTTTGTTTATGTTCACGATCATTTAAAACCTAAGTAAATAATCGGCTTTTATAGATGCCGACTACCAGTAAGCAGGAAACCACAACACATATATACAATTACACACATATATACAATATATACACTAACACATATATACAATTATCCACTTATACACAATATTTATGTATGATTTTCACGAGTACTTAGCTTCCGGTAGGTCCCTTTTCAATCCATAGCAGTAATCGGCTAATATCAGGACTCTATTTCCCTTGATATAGCATCTCTATAAGGGATTCTTGCGGAATCTCTCGCCGTATTCGTCTCTTACAGCACCCAGGTTTTCAGGGAAAACACCCAAATGTGAGTCCAGGATATGTATCTTCAAGGACATATTGCACCTCAAAGCTTTGTATGAAATCAAAAGTTCATTAGTTTAATCTTTGTAACTATTAATTCAAATTAATTTTGGTACTGGGAGAAACTAGATTCCAGCCGTTTAATGTAGATCACAAAAACTCCTTGTTTTTTTTTAGATAAATGTAAATCACATATCAAATCATCTAGCCACCTGGTGTCAATAAGTGTGATTCTTTTGAAGCTGTTGTTTCATAAGTTGTGTCGCACTCTTTCTCTAAGCTTTCGACTTGACTAACATGTCAGCAGCTTTTTGAGTCTCTAATGGATTTGGAGGTGTTGGTGATAGGTCTGGGTACTTTACGGTGTGTTTAGACTTAGTGTCGACTTGTGATACCTTTTTTTAGCAGTCAAACAAAAATAACAATCATTTACGTGATTTGTTGGTTCCATAGAAATCATTGGCACAGCAGAAGGCGTATGGCTAGATCCCTTAGCCCAACCCAGCAGAAGAGTTACACATGTTACACAGCAGATATGTGCGAGCCAGCTTTTTACTTGATGGCGCACAGGAAAATTAAAGTAACCTAAATAATGTTTGATTACTAATGGTGTGAAATTTCGACGCTGAGAGGTAAAAGTTTATTCTCCACACACATAACAAAAACTATCCGGGTGAATTAAACACTTTTGTGCCAAACACAATTTGTTGACTATGGTAGCTATCTAACTTCCGAAGTGACGTTATGCAAACATAAACACGTACATAAAGAGAAATTCTATATGTAGCTGTCACAAAAACCTGTGAACAAAAAGTTAAATACTGAAAAAATATATTGTTGTTATGAAATGTTATAAATGTTATTATAAAATCGAATACATTTTCAGTCTTCTTTCAGCTCTATACATTTCATCTTATTTCTAGTTCTGTAAATAAATGGCTTCGCGATAACCTTCTGACAAAGCTGTGTATTCAGCTTCACAACTGAAGCAGAGCAGCACACAAGAAATAGCAGAGCCAGCTTTCATAAAGCAAAATTCAGTGTATGACCGTCTATCAATGGCATTACTTGCCCAAACAGCATCTATAAATCCTACTAGTTCTGTTGTTTTTTAGGATATTTTAAACAATAGTTTTTTGTTTTTAAAAAATACTTCAAGGTTCTTTTAGTATAATTCCAGCGAATATGCGAATAAGCGTTGTTCAATTGACTTAAATAACTTACCGAATAAGTGATATCTGGTCGGGTCCGTACAGCTAAATACAATTTTCAATATTTAATTTACACTCAATAGGAGTTCCAGCTGTGTTACAATCAGACATATCAAAATTTTTAACAATGGCTCAATATAATGTTCCTTATCAACAGTCATTACATTTGAATATTTGTCAATATTAACTCTCCTACCTAAATATTGCTTGACTTGATCCAGATTCTTTATTTCAATCAGATTCAGAGTTAATATTTGAAAATATCAAAAAATTATCGACGTAAATTGCAACAATAGTATTCTTATCATTGCTATGTTTCTTTATAAAAACACAACGCTCTAGTTTACTCTTACTAAATCCTAAATTATATAAAGGTTCCTCTACTCGTTGGTACCAAGCAAGTGATGATAATCGCACACGACATCTCACTCTATTGTCACAATTGTATTTATTTTTTAACACCCATTTATACTTCACTACACTCTCCTTATCTGGTGCATTAAAAACTTCCCATAATTCGTTGTCTTCAAATTACTGCAGTTCCTCTGCGATCGTCTGCAACCACTGTTGTTTCTCAGGACCATTGATAGCCTCTTTGTTATTACATCTTCACCTACGTAACTGGTGCATATATTAACAAACCCATACCGCTCAGGTTGCCTCCTCTGCCGCTTTTGTCTCTCTTCGTTTACTGTCATTAGTGAATTAATTGCCTTTGTTTTGAGTGAAGTATTTTCTGAATGTTGTTGCTCTCCTCTTCATTCGGTCTGCACGCTCTCACCTTCAACATCTAGGTAATCTAATTCACTTGAGCTTGACTGATCAAAAGGTTCTAATTTAACCACAGATGCCTTTATTAACTCCCTCACTGAATATGTGTTTTCTTCTATACAGTAAATGGGTCTTGATTCTTTTCAATAATCACTATATCTCCACAAGTTTTTACTAGGTTCTTCAGAGGATCATAAATTCTATAACCCTTGACATTTTCACAAAATTCTACGAGTATATGTTTCCTGAACTTTCTATCCCACTTAGTCTTTTTTTCTTTCGGGACATGTACAATAATAGGACTACCAAAAATTCTTATATGCTCTAAATTTGCTAATAAATTGCCTTTCTACCAGTCCACATCTCGTATGGAGTATTTTCTAAGCCCGAAGCTACTAACCAGTTTTTTTTAATAAACTGCAATATTGACAGCTTCTTCTCAAAACTTCTTTTCCAAATCAGATTCGAAAATTTGACATATTGCTCTCTTCACAATGGTTCGGTTTGACCTCTCACAAAGTCTATTTTGTTCAGGTGTATAGGGGTTAGTCTGCTGGTGTACTATGCGTTCACTCTTCAAGAAATGTTCAAAATCCGTTGTCAGTCCTTAAGATTTTGATTTTCTTGTTTTGATTATTTTCTACCATCGACTTGAATTTTTTAAAATAAATTGATGCTTCACTGTTTGCTTTTAGGATTCTGCAGAAGTCATCGATTAACAGTAGAAAATATCTTGCACCATCAATTAAATTGAATTGCTGAACGATTTGAAGTGTCTCTGTGGTTCGTGTACCCGTGGGGAAGGATAACCTTGCCTGTTTTGCTTTACAACATATCTCGCAGTTCAACTTACTAGTTACAAATGTATCAGGATAATCCATTCCTTCAATCAATCCACGTTTCATTTTGTTCATGTCGTTGATGTTTATATGTCCTAGTCGCCTGTGCCATATGTTACAATCAATCGCTGATGGAGGTAATAGACAGCTCTGTGTTGTTTTTCGGTTCAACTTATAAACTCCATCAATAACTCCAGCCTTTGCAACTAAATCACCTAATTTGTTTCATATAAGCTATTTGACTGGTTCGAAGACGACATTGTTTTCATTTTTGATCAATTCACTGACTGATAAGAAATTAGTCGCAAAACTTGGCACGCACAATACATTCTTCACGTTAATCTCGTAATCGTGACTTGCGATCTCTACGTCTCCCGAACATAAAACAGGAATTGTCTCATTTGCAACGATACTTTCTGGAAACTCGGCGGATACAGCGAATTTTTTAACCATTTCTCGTTCGCAGTCATATACTGGCTTCGGAATCCACATAGCGTTAGTCCATAAGCGTTAGTCTGTTTCTCCTTTTTTACCTTTTTATATAAAAATGGACATTGATTCCGATAATGACCAGTTTGCTTGCAGGGGTTATTGTTTTCGTGTTGTTGATATTTGAGTTTGACGTATGCGAAGTTTGTAGCTCATATTTTGCTAGTGTTGCTATTTTTATTTTTCTTTTTGAGCTAACTTTTTGCAACTAATGCTGAATTGCATTCCACTCTACTGAATTGCGTTTCACGTACTTAATCCGATTAATCGCTGCGAGCCAAAATAATAATAATAATAATTAAGTAATTCGTCATATTTTCAGTCTTCTAATCTGACTGATATCAAATGACAAAGCAAAAAAATTCTCCTCGAAACTCCCGAATCGTTAAAAAATGTCAACGTTGTTCACAATTCCTTCGTGGTCTTTGCATGCTTTATGTGCACACATAACGATACATCGATCGTCAAAATTACTTTTGCTCGTGCTTTTATATCAGTTGTGTCTGGTGCTCCAGCAGCGTCAGGAGTTTCTTGCTTTAGGTACTTCTCCATGCCTTTATCTACCAGCAAATTTTCTACCACAAACGCCTAATCGTCGTAATTCTTACAATCTTTTAGCTTCGGTATGTTCGTCAGAAAACTGGAACTCATTTTCTTAGCACAAATCACGAAATACTAACAATAAACTACTAATTTTTGCGAAAATATGGGACTGGGCCCATCATCTAATTAAACGATTGACAAGACTAGTCAATTTTTATTGTACTTATTGTAATACATAGACATACCGGTAGTGTATGTACACTACTCGTATAGTACATTCAACAAGTATTAAATATTTTGATATCAAATACTAACATTGAACAGGTGTCCAGGTATGCTATTTGTTCATATTAAAGCGCAGTCCAAATTGGCTGAGAGGTTCACTCCAGCCTTAAAATTGTTTTTGCAGTTATTTTTTCTTTCAGGGGGCATAATTACGTTATGCGCATGAAGCAAGGTTTAAGGTATAATGTGCTATAAGTCTTGAGTAATTAAACCTATGATGATATAACAGCAGCGATGACAACGCAAAACCCTCGTGCTCACCAACCTTCACTGGAAATCCGTCAGAGGTATCAGTTACACATTGCAATCGGCTGTTGGTCTTTGTGCATAACATTTTGAATCATGTGATGAATTGTTCCTACATATCATGATCGGTCTGCGAGTGCCAAATGAGTTTGTGAGATACACGGTTAGAAGGCTTCTCTAAATCTAGAAAGGCAACATTCAGATCTTTTCTCTTTTGCCTGTGTTTCTCAATCCGTTAGCGGCAGTAAAAAATAGTATCCATTGTCCCACAGCCTTTGATAAAAATCCACACTAATTGGCTGGAAGCTACACTATGCAGCGCCGATCTAGGTTAAGAACTTTTTCAGAGATCTTCATGGCGTGGGTTAGAAATCGGATTAAAGAGTGGTTAGCACACTCCTTTCCTTTAAGAACTTTTGTTCTTAAAAATATATATAATCTATGACAATAGCTGGAAGAAATGTTGAAGAAAACTGTTAACTAGGCTGTCACAGTGTCACGTAGTGATCGTTTAAGTATGTTTCGTGTATATAGATTGAAATAGTTAATAAATGCGCATCAAGAAATACAAAAAAAATTATATGGTGTTTAATGCTAAATCCCTTCAAGGTTATTGTTCAACACCGAATGTTCCAAGACAAGAATTGATCTAAAATATATTCCTTTGAATGTGTAAGCGAAACTTTGTTTTAAATATAATGAGTTACTATATCCTCAATAGATTTACACGTGCTGTAAGTTTGATTTATTACTGTAAATACCGCATGTAAACCAAATCTAAAAACATTATTGATGATTTTCTACATGTCTACACATATTCATTTCAAATACCAGTACAACAGCGTTAAAGACCTGAACTTATAAAAGTCGTTGAAATCCAGAACGGTTAAATGGGAGGAAAGGATAAAGTTTCCCAAACTTTTCACTAGAGACATTGTGTTCTGTCGGGCGAATGGAACTTTTTATATTAACAATAATGGCTTTGAAGTTTGTTGGAATCTTTGTAGTTCTATACAGCTAAATATTATGAAATACAGTTTCCGAAATAAAGTTCTTTTAATGAAATTTGTTTCAAATACTATTAAGAGAACAGGACTACAAATTTATCGCAGTTATAGAAATAAATTTGATTTGTAATAATATCTATAGTTTATGAACACTGAATCATTATGAATTTAGCAACCAAAGTATATGATTTAAATAGTTTTGTTTTTATTATGTTGTGAGGTGTTTTGAGTATGTTATTAAGATAAGTCTCTTGTGGTTCTGTTAAAAGTGCTAACATTTTTTGGAGTTTTTGTACCACCTTGTTGCAGGTAATTATAAATGATAATTTAATTATGAATTTGTTTTAGTAATGAGAATATATTTTTCTAATTTGTTTTATTATCATGATGAGCTTAGAAGGGTCAGACCATTTCAGGATAAAACGCGAAATTTAGTATTAGAACGGCATGCAGTCATTATTCCAATAATTTTAGTATAAGGGACTAAGTGTTTAAGAAGCAGGTCAGTCCTATTTATCATTAAATAAAGCTTAAATTCCACCCATTATATGCATCCCAAATACTGCTGAGTGTCCGTAGTTAAAATCTAAAATTATTTAGATTTTATCAAACATAATGCTAGATCGTGTAGTTTTTAAAAATCGCCTTTTAGGGATACTCGACTGACTGGCGAAATCGCCAGGTTTTTGCCGAATATGTGACAATATTGAATCTGAATGCATCATTTATACTTTAAAATACGTTTACCTTGCATTTTCCATGGGACCGTGATGACTCTCAAGGTAATGTTGATGTTATGGTTCTCATTAAAAAGGAATACGTAACTCCTTCCTACTTAAGATTCGAAAACAACGGTATGTTTTTCCGATTCCACTTCACTCTGGGGGTGGTTTTTCCTTGACCTTCTTTTGACGGCTTGGCCAAAGGAATGCAACTATTCCCTTAAGTATGGTTAGGACAATGCAAATACATAATATAATATAATTTGTGGTTTGTCGATTATTAGTGTTCATCATATTTGTCATATTCTTAAGATGGTATATTTCGTCAATATTGATTTTGGTGATGTTCGGAGTTATCGAAGTATTTATTACATTTAATTCTGACCATTTTATTTCAGGTAGAATGATTGGTTTTCCTCTCTGAATCTTTAAGTCATTCAGGAATTTCTTTTCCTTAATCTTAATTTCACAATCTTCTGGAATTATAATTAGTGAAGATTTCGATATTTCAAAATATTGACCGGTGTCGCATTTGGCAATCATTGTTTCTGGTTTGGTAAGTAGAATTAAAACTAGTTCTCTGGTAATCTGCTCTGTCACTGGTCCTTCAATATTAATTTCGATAGTCCTACTATTAGACTGTTCACACATTGGTCATCGGGTAGAAATTCTTATATGCAGAAATGTATCTTCTCGATAATTGGGCATGAATTAACGATAAATTGTCTTCTCGTAGAGGTTTGTGCCAAATAAGGGTATTTTGATATAAATATGGTTCGATTTTGGATAAATGGGTAGACGTGATAGAAGGTAAGGGTTTCAGGCCTCAATATAGGTACAGTTATGGCAAATATTACTTTGCTTTCTAAAAATTCTATTTGAATTCCAAAAAATTGATAATATGACAGTAAATTATTAAATGATATAATTTCCGAATTGTTATAGATATTATTTAAATAGTTTAACATGTTTTTAATTCCAAACTTGACAATATGCTGTTATGCAGAGCGTTTACTTTGGCAAACATAATGGCGTCTTGCAAATTATCTAGGAACATTATTAGATTTTGACAATCTAAGTGTAGTTTTGTTGTAATTCTTTGAAAACTTAGATAATCTTTTATGTTATTAATAATTTGTTGAACTGATGACTGTAATGTATATAAACTTATTTGAATTTGTTTTAGTAATGAGAATATATTTTTCTAATTTGTTTTATTATCATGATGAGCTTAGAAGGGTCAGACCATTTCAGGATAAAACGCGAAATTTAGTATTAGAACGGCATGCAGTCATTATTCCAATAATTTTAGTATAAGGGACTAAGTGTTTAAGAAGCAGGTCAGTCCTATTTATCATTAAATAAAGCTTAAATTCCACCCATTATATGCATCCCAAATACTGCTGACTGTCCGTAGTTAAAATCTAAAATTATTTAGATTTTATCAAACATAATGCTAGATCGTGTAGTTTTTAAAAATCGCCTTTAGAGATACTCGACTGACTGGCGAAATCGCCAGGTTTTTGCCGAATATGTGTGATATTGGTCGAATGCTTCAGCGAGTGTTCTGTCGCCAGTAACTTTAAGAAAACATAAAATAACTGTGTACAATGGGATGTACCTGGGATAGCACGTCACAATAATAGATTATCTAATTCAATTCATGCCTTGCAAATTCATATAGTATTTTTATAACCGTGGTGGATCGACTCATCATTAACATTTTTGGATGAAATTTGAATTACATTTCTTGATATTTATATAATTATAAAATACAAATATAATGAAGATAAAATTGACCTAAATTATCTAAATAAAATATAAATATACATTTCATAATGTTATTTTTTGTTTAATGTTATGTTTCATAGTATATGTAAGCAGTGAAAGAGCAAATAAAGAATCTTCTCTGAATTGAGTTCATTGTTTTAGGCAACACAATCAATTGACCATGTCTTTGGCCATTTTTGGCCGACCATTTTTGTGGACGTTTGGTGTTAAATGATGTCTATTTTTACGTTATTTTGGTTTATCTTCTATTATTCTTCTTTGTTATGTGTCCTACCAATATCAGTTCCATCCTGAGATATTGTAGACTGGGATGTAAGTAGGCTTGTTTAACATCTACTTGGTAAAGGTAAGACAGACGATATTATACTTGGTAACCTACCATTAAACCATTATCAGAAGGTTAAGACTCACTTGAAGATGAACGTCGTAGAAGGCCTTCAACTACAAGAAGTGATGATAATGTCTACAATCTGTGTATTCTGATTGTCCGTTGATAGTCAGGATGATCGGAGAAGAGCTGAATGTGACGCACAAAACCGTTCATCACATTTGGACCGGTAAATCGGGGGTGAAAAAAAATCTCTGCGAAAATGGTTCCAAAAAATCTTTCGTAGGTTTAAAAGGAGAACATGGTGGAAACATGTCATGGCTTTCTGGGGCGGGTTGAAAATGATCCTCATTTTCTAGAACGAGTATTGGATTTTTGAATATGACCCCTAAAGTGCATTTTTTTTTGGGTTTTTCACCACGATCTAAAACTCAAAAAATATCAAAATATCTGTTCTTATGTAAATAAAGAGTCACTGGGTAAAAACAAAAAACCAAAGGGAGGCAAATTTCTCAGTGATTCTTTTTTGTAATAAATTTGCCTAACAAACAAAATTTTAAAAATAGAAAAATGTACAAACTTTTGAACGTTAACTTTTTGCGGGAGGTCTCGAAATATATATATATTTTTGTGTATATTTTTTATATATTTTTTTGTGTATTAAAAACTATTATTAACAATGTGGGTATTATTGACATACACAAAAAATATATTTACTTCCTGTCTTTCATTATATATATATATATATATATATATATATATATATATATATATATATATATATATATATATATATATATATATATAGAAATTAATATAATTTATTTTTTAGATTTGTTTTGAAAACGGGGGGAAAAGACCTCCCGAAACGTTAACGTTCAAAAATTTGTATATTTTAGAACATTTTTATAATTTTACAATTTTATAATTAAATTTAGTTCGTTAGGCAAATTTATTACAAAAAAAGAATCACTGAGAAATTTGCCTCCGTTTGGTTTTTTGTTTTTACCCGCTGATTTTTTATTTACATAAGAACAGATATTTTGATATTTTTTGAGTTTTAGATCATGGCGAAAAACCCAGAAAGAGAAAAAAAATAGATGAACGCACCACAATCATTCAGAAATTCCGTAAAATACATACTAGAGCAAGGAATGTTACATTTCAACCTCACCAAGCCCAAAAAAGCCAGAATGAGCAAATCATAGGTCAAAAGTAGAATGATTTGCTTTTTTGATAGTCAAGGGATCGCTTATAAGGAATTTATGCCTCAATGCCAAATGGTAAAGCAGCATTTTTACCGAGAAGTTCTTGAACGACGTCGAAAAAGGGTAATTCGTCTCAGAACGAACACCTGGGCGCTGCATCACGGCAATGCGTCTTGCCTTACCAAGTAAAAATATCACTCTGACTCCGCCGACACATTAGTTATACGGCTTCTTCCTTTTCCAAAGTTTAAAAATTCCCCTGAAAGTTGAAAAGGCACCATTTTGGGAAATTAAAGAACACTGAAATGCCCTTTCATTAAAATTATGAAAATTTAGTTACAGCACTTAAATGAAGAGCGGACAAACCGTATTCAATTCTGTGTAGCTTCCTAAGATAACTACTTTGAAGGACATAATGTAAAATTGTTCTTTTAGTTGCAAAAAAGTTACAACAAATCATTATGCGATTCTCATTGCTCTATTTACACTCGTTGCATCAGGTTTCGTAGCAACAATTGTTTTCCGGGGTGGCACTGCTAGGTACACATCTAAATCGCCTTTGAATATGTTGCCAAATTACAATACGATATACGAGGTGTGACTATTAAATAATGAGACTAACGCTGTAAAATATTTTATTTTGATTTCTTACATATTTACATATTATCATTAATTACCTGAAGCAAAACATGCGTCAAATTATTGATCAAATTGAACCGCACTTGTGGCAAATTGTTATTGAGAATTTTACGCAAAGTATGGGCATATGTAGAAAGAGCCGAGGGGGACATTTGGAGAATATTTTTTTTAAAACATAACAGCCATGTCTCTACTTTTGATAAAATAAAGAATCATTTAATTTTAATAAAATTGTTGGTTTTATTTATAAGTATCTATTGGGATATTCTCTATTATTATCCAAATTTAACATTATTTCAATATTGTTAACAAGCAATTGACATTTTTAACTACCGAATGTATCAAACCCCTACTTAAAGAACTTTTTCGGCAGACTTCGTTTTTAAAATCTTTACTTTGAAAATGGTTTTCAAAAACAGGTCTTTATCAAACTACAGCTTAACTAAGAATTGACAATATTGAATCTGAATGCATCATTTATACTTTAAAATACGTTTACCTTGCATTTTCCATGGGACCGTCCGGTGGCGTGATGACTCTCAAGGTAATGTTGATGTTATGGTTCTCATTAAAAAGGAATACGTAACTCCTTCCTACTTAAGATTCGAAAACAACGGTATGTTTTTCCGATTCCACCTCATTCTGGGGGTGGTTTTTCCTTGACCTTCTTTTGACGGCTTGGCAAAAGGAATGCAACTATTCCCTTAAGTATGGTTAGGACAATGCAAATACATAAAATAATATAATTTGTGGTTTGTCGATGATTAGTGTTCATCATATTTGTCATATCATATTTGTCATATTCTTAAGATGGTATATTTCGTCAATATTGATTTTGGTGATGTTCGGAGTTATCGAAGTATTTGTTACATTTAATTCTGACCATTTTATTTCAGGTAGAATGATTGGTTTTTCTCTCTGAATCTTTAAGTCATTCAGGAATTTCTTTTCCTTAATCTTAATTTCACAATCTTCTGGGATTATAATTAGTGAAGATTTCGATATTTCAAAATATTGACCGGTGTCGCATTTGGCAGTCATTGTTTCTGGTTTGGTAAGTAGAATTAAAACTAGTTCTCTGGTAATCTGCTCTGTCACTGGTCCTTCAATATTAATTTCGATAGTCCTGCTATTAGACTGTTCACACATTGGTCATCGGGTAGAAATTCTTATATGCGGAAATGTATCTTCTCGATAATTGGGCATGAATTAACGATAAATTGTCTTCTCGTAGAGGTTTGTGCCAAATAAGGGTATTTTGATATAAATATGGTTCGATTTTGGATAAATGGGTAGACGTGATAGAAGGTAAGGGTTTCAGGCCTCAATATAGCTACAGTTATGGCAAATATTACTTTGCTTTCTAAAAATTCTATTTGAATTCCAAAAAATTGATAATATGAC